>JAYESD010000009.1:90435851-90727145 GCA_036927565.1 Tuctoria greenei | reverse complement strand
GGCGTTGCTGTGCATCAACCTCATTGTTATTGAAGTCATCTTCCGTGTCGTAGTGAGCAAGTGCATCAGCATCAAGGATGATAGAGGGTGTAGCTTGTTGGGGAAGATGAGTCTCCATCTCGTCCAACCATGTGGTCAGACCAGAAACACTTGTATGGAGCATCTGAAATGTGGCTGTTGTAGTGGCCTGGTGATTGGCTTCGGTCATCGCCCGCATCATGACGCTTAGTTCCAAATGGGACACGCACTCATCATCATCCGGAGGTGTAGATCTAGAGGTCCTATCTATAGGCTTCTTTCTTGTCATTGTTAGTACAAAACAAAACCGAAGACAAAAAGATCGTGAAGAACCCTATTACTACGCTCTCTGAAGTGGAAGCGTAAATTCGATCAGTAAGATGCGTCTTACCCCGCTCTTACAAGTTTCTTACCAGCACTGCAGGTGGCCAATGGTGATCGGTGTGAAAGCAAGCAGAGAGTAGGTGTGATTGCAGAGGTCACTTGTTCTGCTCGAGAGGGGGTGGAGCTTGGAAGGCTCAAATGCAGTATATGTATGTGGCACACATGTTAGTAACAGATAGCAATGCTAAAGAAGTGTCCAAAGCATTTCACCTAGTTGCTGGCCTAAGAATGTATTAGCACAGTTGTGGCGACAAGCAAGGACAAGGATGAATGACGATGTACAACAAGGACAATATCAGCAAGTATCCAGCACTCACACCGAAACAGCACAACTAGAAAACCCCTTAGCTTCCTGTTTTTGTCTTTAAGCACTAGTAGAAATAAAAAAAATTCTTTATTTTTTTGATATTTTTTCTCAACCAGTGGCACAACAATAGAAACAGCACCAAGTATTAGCTCAAACCGATGAAAGATGTGATCGGTACGAATTCAGGAGCGATTGGAAAAACTGGTGCTGGAAATTCAGAGTTCAAAATGAGGGCCTTCTTAATTTTTTTTAATTTTTTTTAAAACGACGTGACTGGCATAGCCATTGTGTCATATGTGGATTTTTTCGAGACCTTTTCGGGAGAAAAAATGTGCCTCAATCGGAGTTCTGAGTGAAAAGTTATGCCCGTTTTAAGGATGATACCCCGAATCAGGTTTTGGTGGTAGTGGAAACTGCAACAGAAACGAATCGGTGGATGGAATTTTTTTGTAGATTGAGTTTTTGTAGATGGCAGCGGATGGAAGAAACAAAACTGAACCAAAGCAATTCTAAACCAGCAACCTGACTAGCCCTAGGACACGAACTCAGAACTACGGACTTCAAAACTAAATTGTGCAAAAGGCTGAGCGGGGGTTGTAGGTCAGGGAAAGTAAATATTTTTTTGGTGGCTTTCTTGTGGAAGATAGGACTGAAACAAAATAAATCTAAAGGGCACACAATTATACCTCATGGTGAACCTGGAAATTTGATACCAATTGATAGGAAAATGAGTCTCGATCTTCCGAGAGGTATGGTAAACTTGATTGTGTGGAGATCTCAACGTTGATGATCCAACGCTCCGAACGAACGAAACCCAACAATCACTACACCACTGCTTCACTGGTTATCACCCATGTCACGTGAATGACCTAGCCACGAAGGCTTATCCCTGCAAGCGCAATCAAGAACACAAACAAGAACAGAGAAGTTGCAATCAAAACTGAATTGATCACGAAATTAGGGTCTCACAACCCATGATCAGCGACACTGTTCAACGACAGATTGTATCTAAGCAAAACCAACCCTAATGTGGTGACGGATTCTGTATAAATAGGAGTTTAGGGGCGTGCAAGACCCCTAGAAACAACCCTATTGGGCTTCCACACGATACACGGGCCAGCAGCCCAAAGACAGTGGCGTAGCACTGGGAAGATTCTGCATGCCCACTTGTTTTGCTGATTCCCATCAAATTATAAGGAATTTTGAGGTGGGGCTGATTCCATTGGAAGATTTATGAAATCACGGTTCCAACCATATATAGAACGTCCAAATACGACTCCGTATGTGTCCGGGGCGTCAATTTTGGTGGAGGCAGCTCCTAGAACCTGAGGTGGAGTCGAAGTCGAGTTGGACTTGGACTCCTCCTTGGTGTGCATGTCCTATCTCCTCCTCCTTGACTCGTTGGAATCCTCCAAGCCCTTGCTGGTACTCTCCATTGTTTCTAATCAATAAAACATACATGGAAACAAGCATAAGTTCTGAAAAACAGTTGACAAGGTTAGAACGTACCTGGAGATCCAATTATCGCGCACGTGCTCTAATGATCGGTCCTTGCATTGTATGCAAAGGAGAGATGTCCTCATCAACCATCCTGTTGTCCGGCGTTGGCAGCCAAAGCAAGGTGGTCGTGGTGGTGGTGGTGCAGCAACACCCGCCGAGACAACAGCTCCAACTGGCTATTAAATGTTGGTGGGATTCGCTCCGTCTAGCTGTCCAGCGTTGCCGTTGACGATGCCGCTGCAAAGTTCACTATCTTGAAATATCAGGCGCCCCTAACTGGCGCACCAAATGTCTTAGTGTGTAATCGACAGATCCCCCGGTACTACTAGATTGTAGCCCGCGAAGGTTTGTGATTGGTTGGGGCGCGCGTGAGATTACGAACAAGACAGTGACACGAGGAGTTTTACGTGGTTTGAGCCACCTGAGCATAACACCCTACTCCACGGGATGTAAGCGATTATGTTTGAGTATGCAATGGCTTGTGCGTGTATCAACTTAGTTGTCTCTAGATCGTGCGGCGTAACCCTTTTATAGTCTAAGGACTGGCCATTACATCATTAGCCTGGCCCGACATGTGACCCTGGAAGTGGATAATTACATAATACATGATATGTGAATATTAAGAATAATTTATAGTGTGATAACACACTTGAATGGAGGTGTTACCGGTGTTAAGGGTCCTCTGATCGTGTGTCATTAATATCATATTAATGACACGTAATCAGGTCTTGTAACTGTAGCTTCAAATTCCCCTTGAATGTCCATGCCGTTGGAGATTCGCCAGTCTCCTCGTTTATGTCTTAGGTCCGGAGGGTCAACACGTGGCGACTCCAGAGCTTCCCATCGTGGGAGGCAGGTCCAGAGCCACTATACACGTGGCAGCGCAGGAGCTTCCCTCTACTGGGGGTTAGGTCTGGGGTCGCTGGACACGTGCAAGACTGGAGCTTCCCTATGAAGGGAGTTAGGTCCGGCCTTGTGTTACACATGGCAGTGCCTGAGCTACCCAAACGAGGGAGGCGGGTCCAGTGCTATGTAACACGTGCGGCCTTCGGAGGTCTTAGACTCGGACGGGTGGAACTCCTCGGCTTTTCTTGCGGTATCATGGGGTACCCAGTACGCAGTGTACTAGCACCTGCTTTATTTAATTAGAGGCTCTTCTCTTTGTTTTGTATTCGAAAAGAGTAGAGTTGTGATTTAGAACTTAATCATGGTGCTTAGTTTAGAAATCTTCAGTGATATCTCATGGACCCACGGTTTAGGGGTTAGGTGGTGACAACCCTATTCGTCCTTTCTAATCCTCCACGTTCGGTGTTGACGGTTCTTAGCACCACAAATCATCTCTCTAAAGAGATGAGGTCCGCAGGCGCATGGAAGATTGTTGACGGCTGTTATATAGCAATTTCACATGTCAATATAACTCAATTATGTGAAGGAATTGTCATTTCTTACACACATCACCTTCCTATTTAACCTATTTCCCACTTGTCCTTGGAGAAATAGTGCATGTAGGGAATTATTACACGAAATAAGGTAAAAGAGGGGGAGCAATCCTATAAAATGCCATCCCAGCCAATCAAGCGACGACATTTGCCACCACATGGATCAAATGGTGCACAAACAGGAGTATCCGAGGCCATACAACGGTGTATGACCCATATCAGTCAAGGGGACTCACCTAGAAGTGACCTGGATGATGCACACTGCAAAAGGAGCCAAGACCAGGTCGGCTGACACCCCCTCCCCCCCCCCCCCCCCCCCGAGTCGGCCGACTAGGTCCTGGCACCAAGCGCGGTCAACTTCCATGTGTCGACTCCCTGTGGCGCCTTGATAACGATGAAGACTCATTCATGCGCTTTTGGTGGCGGGAACCGACCCTTCTCCAGCTATAAATAGGACCCCCTACGCTCACTTCACACACACACACACCCCACTTGAGTATTCATCCATTGTATCCACTACTCTCCATAGGTTTAGAGGAGTTTAGGCTGTAGAGAGGAGAGCCTCTAGTCCATAGTCCAAGTAGGAATCTCTTCCCAATTCCTAATTGGGAAATGTATGGGTCTCATATTCCTATTTGTATTTGTGACTTTGCTCCAAATAAAGGTATTATCTTTAGTCTTCTATTGTTCATATACTTGGATGAAGTGTTTCTTGTTTGATTGTGGATTCAATATTTGTGGTAGGAGGTAGTATTTACGATTATGCTATACCATTCTCATTATATCATCATAAACACTACAAACCTCTACTATAGTCTAATTAGCTATGATATGATTATATTGATATGAATCACTTATGCTATGTATTAACATTGTTTCAACGATGATTTAGTTCATCGCCTTAGGATTGCTTGTGCCTAGGCTCTTAAGGTAATTACTTAATATGCTAGCATTGTGCTAGTATAGATGAGTAGCGTTGAATGTTTCATAGACCCACGGAATGAAGAGGTAGGCAGTAGGTGGTGACAGTGAATGTGGCCAAGAGTGGGGGGGGGGGGGGGGGGGGGGGTAAATAGGCTTTGAAAATTTCCTGCACACTTAATCAAACTGTAAAAAACTTGATTGACCGGACTTGTCCGGTTGTGTGGGTGGACTAGTCCGGTGTGCCTGGTGTATGCTGATTTGATTAAGTATCGATACAGGATTTAAATTATTTTAAGCAGCAGAAATGTGAACAACATATAAGATTACGTGAATTTACAATCGATGTTGTGAAGTTGTACATGAAAAACAATTTGCAGTTCAAGTTATGATATTGATCAACTATGTGCCCTAATCAAGATGCAAAAGTAAAGAAGCACACGAGACATCAATTTTTATCGAGGATCGATCTCACCAAATATCTCTACTCCTCGTTGATGGTATGATCTCTTTGCACACTCTGATGTACTCTTGGGTGAGGGACTTGTGAAGTTGCTTGTTCTTCATTGTCTTCATTGTCATTGTCTCCCCCTAAATCATTGCTTCCGTGGTTATATGGTTCTTCTTGATCTTCCTGATTTTGATCTTGTGCATGAGCTCCCCCTTGATCATTGCTTCCTTGTTGAGGTTCATCTTGTGCACTTGAGTCTTGTGGATGCTCTTGAGGTAGAATATCACCAAGTGCCATTCTTATCAATGCTTCACATGGGGATTCTTCTTGATCTAGCACACATTTATCAACTTGCTCCACTTGGGAGTCGTTAGTCTCATCGAATACTACGCCACGTGCTACATCAACAAGGCCAGAGACTTTGTTGAAGACATGATAGCCGTAGGCGTTCGAATCATAACCGAGCAAGAACCCTTCATCAGATTTAAAAGCAAACATCGAAGTCCTCGGTTTCTTGTTCATAATGAAACATTTACAACCAAATACTTTAAAATATGAAACATTTGGTTTGTCCCTTCTTCATCAAGGTATTATGCAACTTGTGTATTTTTGAATTCTGTCCCGTTGTCACATCTAATATTCTTCACAGTTGATGAGAATTCGTTTTGAGCTATTTTTAGGAACTTATTGAGGATTCCCTGAGTTTCTGATTAATCATACAAGAAAAATGCCCAGGTGAATCTCAAAAAATCATCAACGATAACTAAACTGTATTTGTTACCGTTGATGCTTATGTAAGAAATTGGACCGAAAAGGTCCATGTGAAGAACTTCCAACGGTCTTGTAGTAGTCATCACGTTCTTGGCGAGGTGCGGTGCTCCCACTTGTTTTCCCACCTTGCAAGCACTGCATGGCCTGTCTTTCTAAAAAAACATCTTTTAAACCTCGGATGTGACCACCTTTTAGAAATTTTTGCAGATTTGTCATCCCAACATGGGCTAGCCGTCTATGTCACAGCCATGCCATGTTAGTTTTAGCAACCAAGCAAGTGTTGAGCTCAACTTTATCTTTGTTGAAATCTACAGAATAAAGATTTCCCTTCAACATTCCCTTGAATGCAATCGAACCGTCGCTTCTTCTAAAAACGGTCACACCCTCATTAGTGAATAAATAGCTATAACCCTTGTCGCATAGTTGAGATATTGACTGAAGGTTATAATCTAAAGAATCTACATGTATGACGTTCGAGAGAGTATGTTGAGAAGAGATTTCAATTTTACCACTACCAAAGACCTTTCCTTGGTTGTTGTCTCCAAAGTATATCCCTTCACTTGGATATGCGTTGCGCTCATACTCCACCAACATGTTCCTCTCTCTAGTCATGTGATTGGTGCAACCGCTGTCTAGCGCCCATTTTGATCCACCGGAGGAGTAGGCCTGAAAAACAAGATTATTCCTTGGTTTTAGGTACCCAAGCTTGCTTGGGTCCTCTTAGGTTAGTCACAAGAGTCTTGGGCACCCACACACAAGTTTTCAAATTCTTGTGGTGTGGCCCTTAATATTTAGCAAATACATTTCCAAATTTGTCTTTCATAAGTACACGAAGCATCAAAAGTATGAAATAATATTTGCAAGTCAGATTCATGCAACTTTTCCTTAACAAAGGTAATTTTCTTCATAGCATGATCATTTGTGGGCATGTGTTTGTTCTTGTTAAACCCAAGACCATCTTTGACGTTAGGAGGTCTAGTGGCCATATATGCACTACATGCATATTTGATCTTCTCCTTGTCAAAGATGCCAGTTTGGGAAGGGTGCTTTGCATGAGAAGTAGGAGAATCAGATTTGATAACATTTTTCTTAATAGAACATGTGCAGGTTGCAATTGTTGTTGAACTTACACCTTTGGAAGGTGAACTTTTGGAGGAGGAGGAGTCACTTTGCTTGAGTGACTCAACTTGCACTGCAAGAATCTTGTTAACTTTTGACAAGTTAGCAAGTTCATCCTTGATTGCAAGGTGTGAGTCTTCTAGATTTGAGTAAGTTTCCTTACTCAAGGCTAGCTCATGCTCAAGTGACTTGCTCTTCTCTCTTTCAAGCTCAAGGAGTTTCTCAACCTCTTGATACCTCTTCCTTTCACGAATGAGCATATCTTCTTGTCGGTTGACAAGCTCCTTGTTGACGGCTCCTAAGATACTAACAAATTATCCCCGGCAACAGCGCCATAAATTCTTGTTGGTATTTCTTAACACCACAGATCATCTCCGGTAAAGAGATGAGATCCGCAAGCGCACGGAAGATACCGTTGTCGCATTACACCCATGAGTATTCACAAGGGTATCGTATTTATCCCAAAGGAATGCAATGGAGTAAAGTATATACTACTCTTATGGTCAAGCTATTGGATACTAATCCATTATTCGGGCCGCGGTAAGTTGATAATAGGGGTAGTGTGACACACACCTAGGCAATCTATTCTAAAGGGTAAAATGGGTCCTAGAGGGAGATTGGATTTAGAGTTAGAGAGTTGCTCCTACAATGCTCCTAATACATATACATAGCGTAAGGTAGATACTAATGGTCATGTCAATGATGAATTCCTATGCAATGCTATTCAACACATCGGGCACAGGCTTACCCCTAGCAATACTAGGGCGACTCCCACCAAGAGCCTGTGGCATAGCCGAACGTGGAGGATTACAAAGGACAAATAGGGTTGTCACCACCTATTGCCTACCTCTTCAATCCGTGGGTCTGCGAGACATCCAACGCTACTTAAATACCCTAGCACCATGCTAGCATACTAAGCAAATACCTTAGGAGCCATGGCACAAGCCATCCTTAGGCAATGACTAACCTAAACATCGTTGAACCAATGTTGAAGCATAGCATAAGTCATTCATGTTAACATAATCATATCATAACTACATAGACTATAGTGGGGGTCTATAGTGTTTATGACCATAAGATGTGATCAGAAGAGTGAAATCATAAAGACTATACCTTCCACATACATGGACTCCACAATCAAACAAGAAACGCTTTGTCCAAGTATACGTATGAAAGAAGACTAAAGATAATATCTTTATTGAGCACAAAGTCACAAATACAAGAAGGAATACATAAGCCATACCTTTCCCAATGTGGAATTGGGAAGAGAGACTCCTTATACTCCTTTCCCAATTTGGACTTGGGACTAGAGGATCTCCTCTCTACATCCTAACTCCTCTAAGGACCATGGAAGATAGTGTATACAATAGAATGATGCCCGAGTGGTGTGTGTTGAAGTGAGGAGTAGGGGGTCCTATTTATACAAGTGTTGAGGTTGGCTCCGGCCACCAAAAGCGCGCGAATCAGTCACCATTGACTCCAAGGAGCCGAGAGGAGCCAACACGTGGAGGGTGACCGAGTTTGATGCAAAGACCAGGTCGGCCGACCCCCTGGTTCGGCCAACCTGGTCATTGCACCGTTTCTCATGTGCTTTCTCCAGTTGGCTGCCAAGTGGGTCCCATTGATGTATATGGGTGATACACCGTTGGATCTCCTCGGATACTTCTGTTTGTGGGCCATTTGATCCATGGGATGCCACATGTCATCGCTTGATTTGCTGGGATGATATTTTATAGGATTGGTCCCTCTACATTTCCTCATTTCCTGCATAAAATGCTGCATACACACATTTCTCCAAGTCCAAGTGGAATTGGGTTAGATAGAAAGGTGATGTGTGCAAGAAATAACAAATCTTTCACACAATTGAGTTAAATTGACGGATGAAATTGGTATATAACAGCCGTCAACAAACTCCCCCAAGCTTATCCTTTGCTCGTCCCGAGCAAAGTCCAGACTTTAGGTTGATGATCAGGAGTTGGTATAATATCTTATTTTCAAAAGTATCTAATGCACAACAAGATACTCTACCTAGTATTGCAGGAATTGGCTATGATACCCTACCTTTCTTAAGTTATCATGGGGCTTATGCTTTTTCATGTTCATGAGTAGATGAAAGGTAGAATAGCAAATGGAGCAAACATGGCCTAGAAATCAAGTTCCACTTAAATCCCAGAGAATTCAATTTAGATATTAAGTACCTCAATTTGATTCTCTCAGTCACTCCTTTGTGGATAGTGTAAATAATTCCTCACCAAAGCATTGTGCCTCTACTATTCCTACTCATTGAAAATGGCTTGTATGTGGAGCTTGGTAAGGAAAGTAAGTATCCATATTTGCATCACATATATTGCTAAGTCAAAAGAGTAAGCCTTAGGAGAATTCAAATCAAAACTTTTTGATTCAAGACTAGTGCATGTGTGATGGAGTGGAAGTGGATGTGGATACTTGAGATAACTCCTTTTTGGTGTAATCTCTCTTTCTTTTGCAGGGATGAAACATGGCTGCTTTTTTTTCTCATGCTTATGATGTAAGCATGCCTTTTTTTTCTTTTTGTAGCCATGTCTTCTACTCCCTTTCTGTGCAATGAATTTTGAAGAGAGTGCTAAACATGAATAACATGGAGTTTCTCTTTTTGTTATGGTATGGTGGATATGATGGAAATTTTTCTTACTTCAGGTGTAGAAGTATAGCATGTGCAAGTGTAGTCTTGAATTTAAAAAGAGTTGAATGATTTTTCACATAGGTCTATACTAGTTTGACTAGGCTCATCGTGAAAGCAAATAGCATATGCATAAGGTATTGTCTATGTATGGACATCATATGGCTCTGGTAGGTATTTCCAATCAATTGAAGGAAACTTAAATCTTTTTATAATTTCTCCGGAAACCTAAGTTTTACTTTCAAACTAGGACTAGCAGCCCTATTACCAATTCTATTCTTGCAACAACCTAGAATTAGATAAAGCTTTTGCTACCCACAACTTCCAAATTAAGGTAAAAGTATTTCAAACCAGTGAAAGCAATATTTGGGGAGTAGCGAGTTGTAAGCTAGAGATTTAAGAAAATAAAATAGAGCAACTATTCATCATTTCATCTATGTGAATTCTAAATCATTCTTACCTCACATCATTATTTTATGAAAGAAAATCTAACATATTTTTATATTATTTTTTAGATGCATGGTGGATGGTGGATGAATGGAAAGTAAATATGCAATGGATGATTGAAATAAAAATGCAGTGGGTGTGATACAAGTTACCTCAAGTGGGGGTCCTCCCCCAAGCTTATTCTTGATCAAGGTCCGTGATAGGGGTTGAAGCCCTAACGACGGAGGTAGGCCATGAGTTGGCCTATCCTTGTTGCAGCGTGGCTTTGACAAAGGAGGGTTGAGTGTTGATTGTTGTGTTTCCTCCCATGGACACCATGAGTGTGGTTGAATAGAGTGTTTTCAATGTTGATCATCCGCACATCAGGGTCTCCATGTGTTGCGTGTGATTTGCCATTCCTTGGCTGAGATAATGATAACCTTTTAGATCCAAAGGAATGACGTGCACTCAACATACATTGAGTATGTTCGTTATTCTTTGGCTAAGGTGTATCATATGTTTTTTCCATAAGGGAGTGACATGTGCCCAACATGCATTGGGTATGATCAGCTGTTCCTTGTGTAAGGTACAACATACCTAGAACCACAAAGGAATGACATGCACACAACCTAGGTTGAGTGTGACCTGTTGTTCCTTCTCTAAGGCATGACATACCTTCTAGCCACATAGGAACAACTTGCACCCAATATAAATTGGGTGTGATCTTGTCATTCCTTTGTCATGGTACATCATAACTCTTAGCCACATAGGAATAACCTGTACCCAATGATGGTGGCAAATCCCTTGAGTTTGAATGAGTGCTTAAAATAGTTGAGAGCATAATGCTCTCACCCGTTCGTGGCAGCCCATTGGTTGCTCATGGAGGGTTCCCATTTCAAATCTCTAGCCTCGTATAGTTATGATTGACCTTGGGCATAATTTTCGATAGGTAGCAACCATCATCATTTACTCCTTGGCCAAGAGATGATGAAATGGGATCCTCTAGGGATCCCAAAAATAAGCTTCATGAATGCCTGCATAGTAATATTACTCCTGCAAACTTCCTCTCTTGAATGGAGAGGGATGGTTAGCTCCCGAGACTTGTACAAATGAACGTTCGAGTTAGGTAACCGAACTTTCATTTGCACATACGTGGAAGAACAAAATCAAATATGCATCGGATCCAGTGTCAAGTGTATCTATGATCAATGTATTATTCATTGATAAGAGTGGAGCTTTATGGATAATTCATGTTGCATATTTTCTAAAGCTCCTACTCATAGCAATGCATGTGATAGAAATACACTATATGGATCCCTACAAGTTTCTAACCATCTTAGCTTTCAAGAGCAAATTTTTATCATTTAGACCATGACAAACGAGATTCTCAATTTTATAATCCTGAACCTCACTAGGAATTTGAAATTTAGTGACTCCTCCTAAAAATGCAATTCAATTTCAGAGCAAGGATATCACTTATTCCTAGGAGTTTGAAATCTAGTGAACCATCTATGCATGAAGCTCAATTAAAAATTATGGCTGTCACTATGCCCAAGTTCCTATATACCAATTCACCAATTAAGTCTTTCTCAAAAGTTTTGTTTTCTAAACCTAAAAAAAAATGACTAAGTTTACATAACAATTCTTAAATGATTATAGGTACTTGCTTGAGATATTTTCAAGTAATGTGGGATTTCCTTTTGGAGATCCAAAAGTCAATACCCACGCTTACTCTTGTGAGGATGCTTGACAATTGAGTGATGAGGAAGTGTCAACCTTCCTCACAAATGCAAGCAAATACATTCAATTCTATGGCAAACCAAACAATGAAAAATTCTAAACTCATACCTCATTTGAAGAGCAGTTGGTGACGAAGGTATTTGTGTGAGAAACTCACAACCCTGATTTTTGGCATAGGCTTGATGGTTGATGTCAAATGTCAAGTTGAGGTTGGATTTGGCGATGGATTTGGTTCTGGTTCCTCCATTGGGTCATCGTCTTGAACATTTCTCTTCCTCAAACTCAAAATGAGTTTGAAGGAGAGAAGTGTTCTCAAATCCTCCCAATGGTGACTTGAGCTTGATGAAACCTTCCACTTTCTTGCCAAACCACCTCTTCACAATTTTGACCTAGCTGCACTTTAAGCAAGAACACACAAAACAACTAGAAAACGGGTTACGTTAGACAAAAGCAAATTGAACCCAAATTTCAAATTGTCTTGCCCAGCTTGAAATAACTTGTAAATGCAATGAGGGTCCAAGCAAATCTTTTTGGTTTGAACTAGGAAGATAAATTGAAGTGGTCATGCACATAGTTCATATCCAATTAAATTTCTCCCCTAATTCAAATTTTTAGTTTTATCATGGTTGGAATTTTTACTTTCCAACATGCAAGTGTGGAATTTCAAACATGCAAATGCAAGGGTTGATGCAATTTGGAAAACAAATATGAGAGACTACCAATTTACCTATTGGCAAGGACTCACCGAATTTTTGAAGTCCGATGAGTAGGACTTACCTCCGTTCTGTTCAACGTGATGATTTGTTGTCCAATCCCGGAGTTGAAGACGTGGACGATTTCTTCTGTTTTGACATGCCAAACTCATTTGGCTGTCATTTAGACATGTGGGCCACATGGTGGCCCTAGCCTCTCCCCGTTGTATTGATATAGACATGTTGTTATAGCGACGGGTTCTCCCTCTTGAATGTATTCCTCCATGAGCATGGTGAGGCTTTGTCCTTCTTAGGGGTGTCACTCTGACCATATTGAAATTCCATTGAATCAACCCATACCTTCATCATGGATCAAAGGCTTCCTTGGGCACGATGACATGTGGACTCTACAATCAAACAAGAAATGCTTCATCCACAATGTCACTTGCCCTAGGTTGAATGGGTTTGTGTCAATCTTGGACTTTGAATGTTCCTTAAGTTCTTGTCCTTGGCCAAGATCTTCATGTGAATGTTGTCTTGATTTCTGCTTGGCCAAGATACTTCATGGTAGGCTAGTTGAACTTAAACCCCTTGGAAAGCCATAGCCTCCTTGAATACAAGGGTGATGTTAATTCCACCCTTGACCTCCTTGTGAATGGTAGCCATTGGAGTTTTTGTTTGAAAAGGGTCCTCATGGGTCTTAGGGAAATAATTCCCACACGTCCCATGATGACATGGATTTTCACAAATCATGTGAATATCCACGACATGGATTATCCAAACAAATCTCCATGACTTGGATATTCATCAAACTTCAATGGGAGGTGTAGTTCCATAACTAGCATATCCATCTTGTGTAGTGGTGTGCATGACAAGCTATGGGAACTCGAGCATTCTTCGATCCACCCCTTGAGTGGAGACCTTCTTCTCATCCATGATGAATGAGAATAGGACTGCTTCAGCTCCAGCATGAATGTGGTCATGGATTGGTGGAGCCAACCCATGACACGAGTGTTGGATGAAGAGCCAACTATCCACCCCATGGTGGAGGCAAACAAAGAAGAACTTCTTGGAGCCTTCCCCAAGCATGGGTATGGATGCCTTTGGCTCCTACTGAAAGCTGAAATTCTCCCGCAAAAAGGCAATGGTGTTGCCTAGCGGTACGCCTTAAGTCATCTTGCTGTTTAGGGGTTGGCCAACACTACCCTGTTTTCACACAAAGGAGAAAACAAACAAGGGTAATCCTGCCTAATAACTATTAGTACCTATAGATTAATCACAAGTGATAGCTATCCTTCACTTCCTTTGCCTTCCTCGGCAACTGCGCCATAAATGCTTGTTGACGTCTCCTAAGATATACTAACAAATCATCCCCGGCAACGGCGCTAGAAATGCTTGTTGGTATTTCTTAACACCACAGATCATCTCTGGTAATGAGATGAGATCTGCAAGCGCGCAGAAGATACTGTTGTTGCATTTCACCCATGAGTATTCCCAGGGGTATCATATTTATCCCTAAGGAAGGCAATGAAGTAAAGTATATACTACTCTTATGGTCAAGCTATGGGATACTAATCCATTATCCGAATAGGGGTAAGTTGATAATAGGGTTAGTGTGACACACACCTAGGCAATCTATTCTAAAAGGTAAAATGGGTCCTAGAGGGAGATTGGATTGAGAGTTAGAGAGTTGCTTCTACAATGCTCCTAGTACATATACATAGCCTAAGGTAGATACCAATGGTCATGTCAATGATGAATTCCTATGCAATGCTATTCAACACATCGGGCACGAGCTTACCCCTAGCAATAATAGGGCGACTCCCGCCAAGAGCCTATGGCATAGCCGAACGTGGAGGATTACAAAGGACAGATAGGATTGTCACCACCTACCGCCTACCTCTTCAGTCTGTGGGTCTACGAGACATCCAACGCTACTTAAATACCCTAGCACCATGCTAGCATACTAAGCAAATACCTTAGGAGCCATGGCACAAGCCATCCTAAGGCAATGACTAACTTAAACATCATTGAACCAATGTTGAAGCATAGCATAAGTCATTCATATTAACATAATCATATCATAACTACATAGACAATAGTGGGGGTCTATAGTGTTTATGACCATAAGATGTGATCATGAGAGTGAAAACATAAAGACTACACCTTCCACATACATGGACTCCACAATCAAAAAAGAAACGCTTTGTCCAATTATACGTATAAAAGAAGACTAGAGATAATATTTTATTGAGCACAAAGTCACAAATACAAGAAGGAATACATAAGCCATACCTTTCCCAATGTGGAATTGGGAAGAGAGACTCCTTCTACTCCTTTCCCAATTTGGACTTGGGACTAGACTCTCCTCTCTACATCCTATCTCCTCTATGGACTATGGAAGATAGTGTATACAATAGAATGATGCCCAAGTGGTGTGTGTTGAAGTGAGGAGTAGGGGGTCCTATTTATACAAGTGTTGAGGTCGGCTCCGGCCACCAAAAGCGCGCGAATCAGTCACCATTGACTCTAGTGAGCCGGGAGGAGCCAACAAGTGGAGGCTGACCGAGTTTGGTGCAAAGACCATATCAGCCGACCCCCTGGTTCTCCAGGTGTACTTTTCTCCAGGTGGCTGCCAGGTGGGTCCCATTGATGTATATGGGTGATACACCGTTGGATCTCCTCGGATATTTCTGTTTGTGGGCCATTTGATCCATGGGATGCCACATGTCGTCGCTTGATTGGCTGGGATGATATTTTATAGGATTGGTCCCTCTACATTTCCTCGTTTCCTGCATAAAATGTTGCATACACATATTTCTCGAAGTTCAAGTGGAATTGGGTTAGATATAAAGGTGATGTGTGCAAGAAATGACAAATCCTTCACATAATTGAGTTAAATTGACGGATGAAATTGGTATATAACAGCCGTCAACACTCCTCCTGCTCAAAGATTTCATTCGACAACATTTTCATTTTCTTTAATGCAGTTTTACCCAATCCCCTAAACATTTCCCCATTTTCACTAGTACTGTCAAAATCACCAATAGTGGAATTTAGCGAGGGAGGAGTGAGTCGAACCTTTTTCTTGCCTTCCTTAGCCATAAGGCAAGTGTGATTGTGAGTATCCCATCCTTGCATGTTTGGGAATAGTGTAGACCTCCTAATGGGTTTCTTGATGGCAATGATGGCCATCTCATCTTCTTCATAGGAGGAGGACTCGTTGTTTGAGTCCCACCACTTGCCGATGTGCGCTTGATGTGCTTGTCACCTTTTTCTGAAGATCTTTTTCTATTGAGTCTTCGTTTCCTTCTTCCTCTTGTTCTCTTCATAGGTGCAGTCAGCCATGAAGTGTTCGTACTTGCCACAGTTATAGCAAGTGCGTCGAGCTTTGGATTTTCCTTTCTCTTTGCTCTTCCCTTCATTTGAGTTGTTGTCATATCTTATTTTCATCATGCGCGTGAATTTCTTGATGAAGAGTACCATCTCTTCATCATCTAGATTAGTGCTCACATCACGTGTATCTTTCTCGCCTTGAGCTTCACGAGTTTGCTTTCCTTTAGGCCTGCATGTTGCTTTGAGAGAAACTTCCTTCTTTTTGGAGGAGGTGAGCTCAGCTAGATCTTTGACGTATTGGGCTTCCTTATCCATCGTTTCATGGTTTATGATCCTGCCCAATAGCTCATCCGGAGTCATTTTGTGGAACCCGGGGCTTTCTCGGATCATTGGGCATAATGTTACGTTTCTTGGCATAATGGCTGAAATCATCCTTTTAACCACCTCATAGTCAGTCCACTTCTTGCTTCCATAGGCGCAAATCTTATTGTTGAGTGCCTTCATCGGGTTGTACATATCTTGAGCAGATTTGCCTTCCTTAATAGCGAATCTCCCCAATTATCCTTCAAGCATCTCAATTTTGGCTTCTCAAGCTGACTTATTTCCCTCGTGAGTTGTTTTATGTGTACCCCAAATTTCTTTTGCGCTTTCCAATCCGTCAATATTGGTGAACTCCTATCTGCTCAGTGTTGAGGTGATCACTGCAACAACTTGTGCGTTGCGGTGGATTTCTTGTTCTTGTTTAGGAGTGAGCTCTTCGTTCATGTCCGGGATATCTACACCTGTGCACATAATATGCCAAAGAGTAGGATTCAAAGAGATTAGATGCATCTTCATATTGTATTTCCACATGGTGTAGTCGTTTCATGTCAAATTGCAGAGGTTTTCCCATTGGAATAGAAATATAGTGATTATTTGAATTAATATGATTATAATTGTATGAATATCGGGAATAGTCATGATGACCACTCCGCATCGTCTTCTCTTCTTCTTTTCCCTTTTGTGCCAGCAGTTTCTTCCACGGAAGTGCCTTCAGTTGACGTACTTCTTCATCATCATGTGGGTTTTCTCTTAGTACATCGAAGGTTTTAGTTTCTTGCTCTTCCTCGGTGTCGAGCACCTTCGGGATCTCATTGTTCTTCTCAGAGGCCATTGATCTTTCTGAGCGGTGAGTCTCGTTGATTGAGAACCTGCTCTGATACCAATTGAATGTGGCCTAGAGGGGGGTGAATAGGCTTTGAAAATTTCCCGCACACTTAATCAGACAGTCAAAAACTTGATTGACGAGACTTGTCCGGTTTTGTGGGCGGACTAGTCCGGTGTGCTTGGTGTATACCGATTTGATTAAGTATCGATACAGGATTTAAATTCTATTAAGCAGCGGAAATGTGAACAACGGATAAGATTACTTTAATTTACAATCGATGTCGTGAAGTTGTACGTGAAAATCAATTTGCAATCCAAGTTATGATATTGATCAACTATGTGCCCTCATCAAGATGCAAAAGTAAAGAAGCACACGAGACACAGATATATACCGAGGTTTGACCTCACTAAAGAGATCTACTCCTCATCGAGGAAGCCCACACAGAGCTGGGTCTCATCAAGCCCTTTCCCTCTTCAAGTCACCACACAAGGCCGACTTGATTCCACTATCACTGGCAATCACCGAGTTTATGGGGCAAACTCACACGTTGAGGGCTCCCAAATGAATTACGATGAGAAAATGATCAAATACACTCGAAAAGATTACAAGAAAGATCACGAGTGTCAAGAGATCAAACCCCAAGAGCTCAACGACGTGTAAACGATGATCTCCCAATCCCAAATCTAAGTGTTCAATTGATTTTCACCTCTTTGGACTTTAGATGCGTGGGGAGTTGCGTTTTTGGGCTCTTGGGATAGGTGGCAGCGCTAGGGTTTATGATTTTGACAGTAGGAATCGAAAGTTGTGATTGTGGGGCCATGGATCTCCTATTTATAGGGTTTCCGAAAAGTTACCGTTAAAAACCCCGATGAACTTACTAGTCCGTACAGGGTACCGGACTTGTCCGTTGGGCTTTGTGAAAGTCGGCGTTGAATGCAGCACACTAGAAACCCTAATTGGGTGAGGTATACCGGACTAGTCCGGTGGATGTCCGGACTTGTCAGGTGCCATGTGTTATTCAACTCCAGAGAGCTGAACGGCCTAGTCTGATTCAAGAATGGACTTGTTCGGTGATATGTGTAATTGAACTCCAGAGAGTTTACTAGTCCTGTCTTGTGAACAGAGTTGCCTGGAGTGCATTGAAAAGGATTTACAAAGAGATTAATGGACTAGTCTGATACATAATTGGACTAGTCCGATGCACTTTGTCATTGATTCCAGAAAGGTTAACGGACTAGTCCGATCCACTATCAGACTAGTCCGATTCACAGTGTACTTGGACAACAAAGAGTCTAACGGACTAGTCCGGTCTATGAACAGACTAGTCCGGTGCTCAATGAATTTTTAGGAGCTATTAAGCCCTTACCCCTACGCAAAGACTTGAGCTCTTGGGATGTGTCTACTCACACACAACCTATACATTTAAATCTACTTTGCACTTCAGTTGATAGTTGGGCCTTTGTATTTTGTACACCACTTCATTTTTCACCCTTTTTTAGTGCATCAAATTATCTCATTTTGCTTAACCTGCTATCATCTCAACAAATTTATTAGGATCTCATTTGTTTGTTATCAGTCATCCAAAACCCACAAGGGATTTCCAAGATGCACTAGCAGACAGCCCTATCTTTCCTTTATAATCCTCCACGTTCGGCTATGCCACAGGCTCTTGGCGGGAGTCGTCCTAGTGTTGCTAAGGGTAAACCCGTGCCCGATGTGTTAATCCTATTAGCATGAGAATTCATAATTAATATGATCATTAGTAACTAACTTAGGGTATGTATATGCACAATAGAAGCACAGTAGGAGTATCTACCTAACTCTTAGCCTAGTCCCTCTTTACCTCATTTACCCCTTTAGGATAGAATGGTCACGTGTGTGTTACACTACCTCCAATTATCATTTATCCATCCTTGCTATAACCTAAACTAGACCAACCTAGCCTCTCCATTTGATGATTGCTTTACTTCCACTAGCCTTCCTTTGGGAGAATATAAATGACACCCTTTGGGAATATTCTAAAAGAGGAAATGTTACATCGATAGATTTCGTGCGCTTGTAGTTGATGGTCCTTAAGTGCCATATTTAGACTATCAATTCACCTCATAATATACACAAAAGAGAAACACAATGTAGTGATAGGAATAAAAACTAACCAATTCTACAAGTGTTGGTATTTATTTGTATACAGCTGAATTTAGACCCAAAATACCAAGACATGTAAGGAGTAATCCAAAAAATTGGATTTCGATGAATCAGTGGACGCCGCTTGTCATCACATGGGTCAAATTGCCCACAAACATAAGTATTCAAGGCCATCCAACAGTTTAGCACACATATCAGTCAACGGGACCCGTCTGGAAGTCACCCTGAGGAAGCAAACTGGAATTGGTCCAACTTTCTGTTCGGCCGACTAGGGAATTCAGCCGAACCCTTTCTAGCGCCAAACCGAGTCAGGTTCCACGTGTTGACTCCCTATGGTGCCCTGATCATGATGAAGACTGACTCACGCGCATTTGGTGGCGAGAACCGACCCTTCTCCGCCCTATAAATACAACCCTATACCTCACTTCAAACACACACTAAAAGTTGAGAATAGAATACCACTCCTAAGGTTTAGAATTGTCCTAGAGGCTGCCAAGTAGAAGGAGAGTGTGGTGTGAGTTTAGGAGAAGGAGGCCTGGGCTTGTCAAGTCACTCTTCTCCACTTGTATCCTAGAAAGGTGTACTCAAATCTAGTAAGCCCTTTCTGAATTCAATTCAAGTTTGATTCTCAAATCATAGTAGTTTGCACAAGTAGTTACTTTTGGGTTCATTGCTTTAATTCATTAGAGGGTCTAGTTGTAGCTTTGAGTTCAAAACAACTAGAGTTGTGATTTAGAATGTAAGTGTGGTGCTTAGGTTAGAAATCACCAGTGAATATCTCGTAGACCCACAGATTGAAGAGGTCGGCATTAGGTGGTGATAGCCCTATCTGTCCTTTGTAATTCTCCATGTTCATCTATGCCATAGGCTCTTGGCGGGAGTCATCCTAGTGTTGCTTGGGGTAAACCCGTACCCAAAGCAAGCAGCTACCGCAACTCCCTTTGAATTAGAATCAATACTTTGAATTCCTCTCTCTTCCTTGCCTACCAAACAACTTCGTGTCCTTGGGTGAATTAGTTTGTAAGATTAGCAGACACGTTCTTTGGATTCTATACCCTTGGGAATACTCTTAAGGGGAAGTGCTACACGATAGTTTCCGTACGTTTGCATATTTTTATCGGCGATGTAAGAAACGTCATCAAGCATTTATGGTGCCGTTGCAAGAGAACAGTTGCTATTAATCTTTGAACCTTGTTCACCCTCATATATATCTTCTTATCTTATCTTTCCTTTTCTTACCACCACCACCTAAATGGAGCAGCCCACCATTCTTTCATACTCTGCCCCAAAGGGCAAGTTCTGTGAGCCACTGCCTTCGGCGGAACCCATCTATTCTACCAGCTATGAACTTCAGCCTGGCTTTATAGACATGGTTCGGGAGCAATCCTTCTTAGGAACGGATTGTGAAAACCCTTACTATTATCTAATAGAGTTCGAACAATTGTGTTCATGCCTTCTAATGAAGGGTATGACGCAAGAAACTCTCAAATGGATGTTGTTTCTTTTTCTCTTAAGGAAAAAGTCAAACAATGACACGACCACAATGTTGGGAACACAAACGGAAATTGGAAAAAATTACGAGATAGATTTCTTCTTGCTTTCTTTCCAATTGCCCCAATTGTCTCCTTACGGAAGAAAGTACTATGCTTCCAGCAGATGGAGGAGTCTTTAAGTGCAGCTTGAGATAGATTTTCTCATTTGAGAAATTCCAGCCCAGATTTGTCGAACCCTGATCCGTTGCTCTTGCAACACTTCTATATGGGATTGAACAAAGAGTCTGCCCTATATCTTGACATCACGGCTAGAGGATCTTTCCTCCGTAAGACGTGGAAGAAGGCAAGGATCTTCTAGACCGAATTCTAGAAAATTCTTCCCTCATTTTGGGTCTTATTGAGCCTCCCCAAGAGGAAGTAGTGTCAAGATCCGAGAATAAATCAATGGACAAGGAAGAACCTATCTCTTGCTTATCTCCAACCATGCTAAAGGAATCCTCTCCCGAACCCGAAACTACAAAGGAAGAAGAAATTTAACCTTCAATGTTTCCCTTCTACTTCGAGGAGGAGATATTTGAAGATTTTGGAAATACCTCGAAGTACTGTTGCAATAGGAAACCATCATTGCCATTAACCCCACCTGAACCACCTGATGGAGTGTTTGTCTAACAAATGGTCAAGGAGTTAACCTCTATTCTAAGCAGGGAATGGACTGCGAAAAATGAGCAGTCACCCGAAATCCTTTGGATGACCTCACCTTTGGCAACCATTCTATGTTTCATTAGAGGGACACCAATGAGGGTCCTATACAACCCATTTGTTGGAGCAAATCTCATTTCTAATTCTTGCGCTCTTGCCATTCTGGGTGATGTGCCATTGGCACCAACATGTAAATCCTTCCGAGATTCTTTTGGAAACATCATTGAAGGATGCGGGGTTTTGCAATAGGTGTGTGTAAGACACAAAGATATTGAGCAATCCTAGATTTCCATGTGTTTGAAATACAAGATTTCAGCATTATGATTGGGATTCCCATTGAAAAATTTCTCATGGAAATTCACTTAGAAGGAAACCTCAATGTCAAACTTGGAGGGAGAAAGTTCTCTATTCCAGTCCTGCATTCCAAGAACGCATCCGCAGAATCTCCCATCCAAGATGAGCCACTAGAGGAGGTTAGAACTCTTCAATTCTTAGCACCCCCTAAAATTGAAGGATAAGAAGATTTCATCCAAGAGGAGGATTAATTTTAGGAGGCAATTGAATTGCCAAAAGAAGGGTTCTTCCCAAAACCTCCTGTTGAGCTAATAATTCTACCTCCAAAACAATGTTATGCCTTTCTAAATGGTGATTTGGAGGCCCCTGTCATCATATGTGACAAGCTTTCAGATGAGGAGAAACTCAAACTCAATGCCATGTTAGAAAAGCATATAGCTATTTTTGGCTATTCACTAGAGGATCCCAAGGGGATTAGTGCAGCGGTATGCACCCATCACATTCCTATTGACCCCGAGAGTGTCCCCTCAATGGAACCTCAAAGGCGATTGAATAATGCGATGCGGGAAGTTGTCAAGAAGGAAGTCTTGAAACTTTTGCATGCCGGGATTATCTACACTATTCCTCATCGTGAATGGGTCAGCCCAGTTCAAGTAGTTCCTAAGAAGGGAGGTGTCGGAGTGTGATTCCGGCAATCCTCTTAGTACTACAATTGGTAGCCCGCAGAGTTTTGTTGTTCGGTTAGGGCGCGCAGAGATTCAGAAGAAGGTGGCGATATGACACAAGTATTTACGTGGTTCAGGCCGCTTGAGCGTAATACCCTACTCCTTGGGTGTGTTGCTGTTGTATTGAGCTTCTCAGCGCTAGAGCGTCAGAGACTAGAGTGTCTTGAGCGCGTGTGGACCTCTCCTTCGTGTATCGCTCGGCCAGTCCCTTTATAGTACAAGGACTGGCCGTTACATCGTCAGCCTGGCCCAACATGTGGCCCTGGCGGTTACTGATGCTTAATACACTGTTAATACACTTAATTCCCCTTAAAAGCATAGTAACGCCCCTTAATGGTGGCGTTACTGGTATTAAGGGTCATCCGATCGTGTGTCATTAAGATAGCATTAATGACACTTAATCAGGTCTTGAGGTCTTTAATGTTCCTTGAAGGTCCGAGCCGTTGGAGTTCCACCAATCTGCCTGTTGAGGTTGAAGGTCCGATGGTTGGACGTGTGGCAGTTCCTGAGCTTACTGTCTTGGACGAGTAGGTCTGGTGCTGTTGTACACGTGTATCGGAGATTTCCTCTGTCGGGGGTTAAGTTCGGGGGGGGGGGCACACAGGTATCTAGTCCGGAGCTTTCCCATGTATGGAATGTAGATCTGGTTTTATGATACAAGTGGCGGCTCTGGGACTAACCATAGAAGGGAGATAGGTCTGGTTCCGTATGACACGTGGGGCCCTGGAAGGTCTTCAACTCAGATAGGTGGAGTTCCTTTGTGCTCTTTGCAGTCCCAAAGGGTATCTGGTACACAGGATACCGATAGTGGCCCATTGGGCCCACCTCTGGGAAAGACTTTTTGGATTAAGTCACTCTGCCAAAGGTAGGTCCATTTTTTTATTTTTGCGCCGTGTCTTCAAGGGTCTTTGGATGTGCCGTTAAGGTGGTGGTTCGCAGTTAAACCAACGCCGCGTGGCGTCCTCAGTATGCGGCAGGTGAGATCTGCGCGTGTGGATCTCACGCAATTGAAGGTCGCAGGTTCCCAATACAAAAATCATATCGGTTCCACGCGCCCTATCATGCCGCCGCCCTCAGGTTTCCCGCCTCTCATGATGACAATTGTTCACCTGGGATAAGGACCTCGACTTGATCGTCGGTGTGGCCTCGGGCCCCCTTGTCATTGGTAGGTGAAGTTTTTGAACTGTATCGTTGGCCCTTTTGCGGTTTCCATCCAAGCGTTGCAGGGGCTTACATAAGAAGGAAAGCACGCATCATTTGGGGATTCCTTACGCATTCATTTGAACTTGCGCTCGAATCCTCCAAACTTTCACTTGCTTTTCCTCTCTCGCCCCGCCGTGTTGCGATGGAGTTGGGTCTCCGCAAGAGCCGTCTCAAGACCGACGGCAATTTTAAGAAGGTCTGGACCTACATGGGGTGGTCCAGTGACTCCTTCAACCACCTGGTGCGCGCCGACAAGCTCCCGTCCAAGAAGGAGCGCGCCGGCGACATGGTGTACTTTTCTGTGTACGCCATGGTGGGACTGATCCCACCCTTCTCAACTTTTCTCTTGATGCTGCTAGACTTCTATGGTCTGCAGCTGTACCACCTTGGCCCCCACTCCATTCTTCTTGTGTCCAGATTCCTCCACTTTTGTGAGATGTGGGTGGGTATTCCCCCCTGCGTCGAGGTTTTCCGTAACTTCTTCACCATCCACAATACTGACAAGAGCGATGAGTATCTTGGCTTCTACTACTTTGTGAAACGCAAGAAGTGCCCTTACAAGTACTTGAGGTCGTTCCCTTCCGGCAAGTGGGATGACAGGAAGAAGGACTGGATTATCATCACGACGGAGGAGCACGAGAAGCTGGAGCTGCCTGAAGGCCTCCCCAACATTGACACTGAAGCCCGGAGTGAAGTTCCAGTGCTGTCGGAGGCCTTCAACCCTGCCTTGACCAGGATCCGCCAATGTGTGGAAGGAGTGACCCCCCAGGCGGTGTTCTGCAACTTCTTGGTCAATAGGTGGGTTCCGCTGAAGAAGAGGGAGAAGCTTGCCTGGGCCCTCAACAGTGTGATGGATGATGACCGGATTGAGACCCATTTGAAGTCCAACCTGGAAGGCGCAACTTTGGAGCTTCATCTCAAGAAGTACCAGCACGGCTTCGACGTCGAGGGCGACGACTTAACTCCATCGGCGGCTCTCCTCCCTCTGAACATTGAGGCGAAGCTCAAAGGGATCTCCTGCTGAAGATGCCAGTGCTTGACGACCTCGGTGAAGTTTAGAGGCGTCCGACCACCAAGCTGGCGATCCCCTGAGCTTCTAAGGGTGGTCCTGCTCCTGCCTCAAAATAGAGAGTTGAAGTCGTAGGCAAGGGCAAAGAGTTGGCCGAGTCCTCGAGCCGAAAGAGGATGTTGAAGCATTCTAACGGGAGGCCGGTCAAACCTGCTCCTTCCACAAAAGCTCCTTCTCCCAGACGGGGGAGGTCTTCAATGGCGACAACCACTCCAGCATCGGCGTCTCCCCAGGAGCCAGCTCCGCCCAGGTGACTCCAGCGCTGGAGCCTGCTAAGCGCTGGAGCCGTCCAAGACGTCGCTGGCGGCAGCAGCAAGCTCCAGAGGGCCTTCCGGAGCTACTAACCCAGTTGCAACTGGGTCGGGCTCCGAGCGTCCGACGAAGAGGTTTTGCGCTAGCTGGAGCAGAAGTCTCCAAAGGTAAATTTGCTTTTTTACCTCAGTTGGTTATTTTTTGTTGTAATCATATTTTGAGTTTCTTCGTCCTTCATCCACAAGGTATCCAAGAAAGGGGCTGAAGCTCCGGTTCCTGCGACAGCAACTGATGCTGTACAGGCAGAGCTCCAGCTCTAGTTCCAGCGCCGCCCCAGGTGGTGGCTGAGGTCGCGGCAGCTCCGGCGCCAACTGTCGTGGTCCTTGACCTCTACTCATCTCCCGAAACTCCCATGGTAACGCTGGACCATGGGAATGAAGATGTACTAGCGGCACCAGCTCTAGAGGTTGAAGCTCCGATTTTGGATGTTGTGATGACGGATGCTCCGGCCTTAGAGCCAGAGGTAGCTGCAGTTCCGTCTTTAGAGCCGGATGTTGTTGAAGCCCCGGCGATGGAGCCGGTAGTTGATGAAGTTTTGGTGCCTGAGCCGATTGACGCGGAGGTGCCAGCGCTTGAAATGGTGGAGGCTGAAGCACTGGCGCTTGGACCGGCAGTGCAGGAGGCGCTAGCACCGGAGCGGGATGTGGCCTCAGCTCTGGCCGAATCTTCAATGCCTGCCCCAAGAGGTGGACGGCCCTAGTGCCGCAGAAGCTCAGGGGACTGCTCTTGTAGAGTGGGACCCAGTTTTTGTTATGGAGAACCCCGTGGAGTCAGCGGAGAGGACCTCGGTAGGTCCGAAGCTGATCCCCCTGTCGTTGTCCATTGACAACGCCTGCTCCAGCCTTTGTCAAGTACATCTTGCTTTTTACCACGACAGCAAGGCCCTCAAGGAGGAGCGCCAGACCCTTAGGAGGTGGCGCAACCGGCTCCAATTCGAGACCAAGCTGGCACAGTCAAGACTGGTCGATGACAAGGAGTGGGTCAAGAGGGAGAAGGCCCAGATGGAGTACTGGGGACAGCTGCTGGACGAGAGGGAAAGCATGGTGTGATCCCTCGACAACCAGTCCCAGGCCATCTACGAACAGGTCGTGGTTGCTAATGAAGCAGCGAACGATCGCCAGGAGAAGCTCAGCGCGATCCACGATAGCCTCGTTAAGCACTGGGAGGCTCTTGAAGAGCGGGAGAAAAAGCTCGAAGATGAAGAGCAAAAACTCCTTGAGCTACGGGATGACATCGTGAAGAGGGAGGAGCTTGCTAAGAGGCTGGATCTGGGTGACAAGAGCCTCGTGGAGCGCACCAAGAAGCTGGAGAAGCTCTAAGAGAGCGAGGAAAAGAAGGCCTGGCGGTGGGGACAGGACCTCACCAAGAGGGATAATGAAGTTGCTGCCAGGGAGAAGAAAGTGCGGGGACGAGAGAGAGACCTAGTTGACCGCCGAAACAAGATCCATGTCCAGGAAGAGGAGCTTGCTAAACTCGAAAGGCAAGTTGCTGAAAATATTCAGCAGCACGCCAAAGAGGTCGAGCGCCTTGCCCGGGAGGGTTCGGAGCTAGCGGCGACCAAGAGGTCCTTGGAAGAGGTGTGAGTCTCAAGGGCTGAGGAGTCCCAACAAGGATGGGACTTCTTGGGCAAAGCCAATGACGCGCTGACGCCTCTGGGTTTTAGTCCCATGCGTCCGGACGATCCGGAGCCGGAGCTGGACCAGGCGTTGAAGGCGTTGAGCTCGACGGGTAGCAAACTCAACAAAATGGGTGATGTCATCACGGATCAGTTGGAAACTGAAGGGAAATCCCTTGCGCAGAACGTCGCAAAGTACATTTTGACGTGCTACACAAGTTGGGATCCTCACTTCCCATTAGATCCGGTGCTTGAAGGTCCCATCGACAGAGAGGGAGATGCTGGCAAGGTCAGCGTGTCGGAGGTTGCCCAGAAGGTTGCCTCGTTCTTCCGTAGGATCTAGGACTTTCTCCTTGTAGCTCCCACTTGTATCTTTTCTTCTTTTCTCCAATTTTGTAATCTCTTGTCCACAGATGAATGAAATACATGAAATTTATGAATTTCATTTTTTGTCTTCAACCTTTGTCTCACATGGCCCCCTGGTAGATGTACACAATTTGATTGCGGACATGTACTAAGAGGATGTAACATTTTGTTGAAGACTTGAGTGCTTCGAACTTGTAGAGTATAGGTCCGAAGTCGCCAATAGCAGGCCCCCTGAGGTTGTCAGAGCTTAGTAGCTCCGGCAGTGACCATTGTCAACACGTAGAACGTTGACAGCTGGTCCTCTAGGGTTGTCGGAGCTTAGTAGCTCCGGCAGTGTCCACTTTCAACACGTAGAGTGTCGACAACAGACCCCATTAGGGTGTCCTTCTATCATCTTTCCTTCACGTTGAAGGTTGGTTCCCTAGATTTGCCGTAACATGGTAGCTCCGGAGACGCCTATTATCAATATTTAAAACATCGACAACGGGCCACCTTAGGGGATATCGAAGCTTTGATAGCTCCGGCATCATCAACAATCATCACGAGATTTTTATTTTTCTTGCACACAGAAGTGAAGAAAAATAGTAAAATCCATTTCTTATCTATAACTCGTTTGCGGCTTACTATTCCGAAAGAAATTTTTAGGTCGACTGCAATTCTATATACAATCAAGTGCATTTTCTTATTTTCTCCAGGTCTGATCGTTTTCTGAACCCACCTTACTCAGGCCTGCCGAGGTGTAGGTAGAGTGGCGTACTTAGGGTGCAGGACCAGGCTAAGTCGATAGCACACTCCGGACCTAGATTGGCTTGGCGTTCAGGCGAGTAGGCCGTTCAACAATGTTAAGACCCGAAAGAATTAACAAAGCAACTTGTATTATACATGAATTGTTCGAGCTAAAGTTTCCTGAGAATTGCACAACTTTGTTATAGACAAGAAAGAGAAAAATAAAAAATAATTAGCCTGTACAAAATAAATGCACGTGGAGTCTGCTTTCACATAATGATGTCTTTCATTATAGGTCTCGGGACAGGAGAAACAAGTACACTCTTAGGGTACGGAACCAGGCTAAGTGTGTTGCATTTCCTGTTTGACCCAGGGTAGCTAGCTACACTTTTAGTTCTGAGACTCTGTCAAGTGTTGCTTGAACTTTGTGGACCTTCCGAGAAAGGTCCGATTGTCCTCCCGGAGGAGCTACCCGACTCTGTACAATGACGCTATAACATACATCACATGTAATTACAGACTCACCTCCGTGATATTAGGCGTAAAACTTACGGAGGTGCTCAATATTTCAAGGATTAGGGAGCGGTGTCCCATCCTCAGTTGCCAAGCGAACGCATCCGGGACAAGATACTTTGATCACTCGGAAGGGTTCTTCCGAGCTGGGGGAAAGTTTGTTTAACCCTTCTTGAGTTTCTATTCTCTGTAGCACCAGACCACCTTCCTCGAGCTGTCGGTTATGCACATGCCTTTGGTGATAGCGCTAGAGCGCTTGGAGGTATCGTTCATTTCGAATAGCTGCTCGGCACCTTCCCTCTTCAACGAGGTCAAGGTCTGCACACCGAAGCTGGTCCTAGGTTGCTTCGTCGAAGGTTCGGACCCGGAGTGACCACAAGATGATTTCCGGAGGAAGGACTGCTTCAGCTCCGTACACCAGGAAGAAAGGTGTCTCTCTAGTTGACCAGTTTGGAGTTGTCCTGTTTGCCCATAAGGTGGGCGGAAGCTCTTCAATCCAGTTGGCTCCATGTTTTTTCAAGCGCTCATATGTGCACATCTTGAGTCCTTTTAGGATTTCTGTATTTTCTCTCTCAGCATGGCCATTGCTTGCAGGGTGAGCTACGGAAGCGTAGCTGACTTGAATGCCGAGGTCTTTGCAATTCCTTGGAATGCAGAGCTTTTAAATTGGGTCTCATTGTTAGTTATGATCTTGTTTGGGACTCCAAATCTGCATACTATGGACTGCAAGAAATTGATAGCTGATTTCTTGTTTATCGTCACAACTGGAGTTGCTTCCGGCCACTTGGTGAACTTGTCGATGGCGATGTACAGGAACTTGTAACCTCCGACGGCTCTTGGGAAACATCCCAAGATATCCATTCCCCACACGGCGAATGGCCATGTAGGAGGCATCATTTGTAAGGGTTGAGCTGGTGTGTAAATTTTCTTTGCATGAGACTGGCATGCTTCGCATTTCTTCACTAGCTCAGTTGCATCCTGGAGTGTTGTAGGCTAGTAAAAACCATGCTGGAAGGCTTTATCGACCAACGTGCGGGAAGATGCGTGGTTACCACACTCGCCTCCATGGATTTCTGCGAGGAGCTCGCGGCCTTCTTCCCTTGTAATGCACCACATTAGGACGCCATTGGCACCATGCCGGTAGAGATCCCCTTCTACCAGTGTGTATCTTTTAGCCAATCTGACTATCCGGACAGTAGATACATTGTCTTCAGGAAGGATGTTATCTTTCAAGTAGCTCCGGATCTCCGAGATCCATGCATCGAAGCTAACTTGAACTTCTGAGTCTTGCGTGCTGGGTTGCTCGGAGCTTCCTACATCACCTACGACCCTTGATGGATGCCGTGGTAATAGGGCCATCGGGACCGCCAGCTTCGAAGTGCTGGTCTCGCCCCCTTCGCTCAGTTCGGCAGGCTGAGTAGTTGGTCTTGACAACCTCTAGATGAAGGTTCTGTTGGGAACCGGAGCTCCGGTTGAAGCTTTCGTCGAGAGTTCGTCAGCTTCAGCGTTGTTGAGATGCTGGACATAGCAAAGATCCAGGACTTGGAAATCCTTCTGAAGCTTCTGGACTTCAAGTAGATATGCAGCTAGTTGAGGGTTGCTGCAGCAGCATTCACCTTTGACTTTTTTTATAATGAGCTGCAAATCACCCTTTACCAACAGCTGCTTGACTCCATATGATAGTGCCACCTTGAGCCCATAGATTAATGCTTCATACTCCGCCATGTTGTTGGTCGCCTTGAAGTCAAAGTGAACAATGTATTTGACCTTCTCCCCGGTCGGAGCAGAAGGACTCCAGCTCTGGCCCTCTGCTTCTATACGGAGCCGTCGAAGTAGAGAGTCCAGTGAGGCTCAGTGAAGACCAGAACCTTGGGTTATGGCTTATGCTCACTGGGCCCCCAGGATTTCATGGAGAGGGGGTCCATTCCGCCACAAAGTCCGCCAATGCTTGACTCTTGATCGCTTGCCTTCGAATTCAAGATCGAACTTGGCCAATTCCGCTGTCCACTTTGCAATGTTCCAAGTAGAGTTAAGGTTATGCAAGATTGCACGCAGTGGATAAGAAGTTACCACTGAAATCTTGTGAGCTTGGAAGTAGTGTAGAAGCTTCCTAGAGGCAATAAGAACTGCGCAGAGCAGCTTATGCACCTCCAAGTATCGAGTCTTGGCGTCATGTAGTACTTCAATGATGAAGTACAATGGGCGTTGCACTGTCCAGACCCTCCCTGAGGGGCCCGGAGCTTCCTCCTCATGAACCCGGATCCTCCAGAGGGGTCCGAACCTTCTTTGGGGTCCTCCAGGTTCTTGGTAGAGGATCCCGGAGCTTCTTGTGAAGTGACTCGGACCTTCTTGGAGGGTTCCGGATCTTCTTGTTCAGCGACAATAATTCCTTCATTTGAAGGAGGTTGATCCTCTAGCGTTGCACCTCGAGGATCCGGGTTTGGGAGCTGGGACCCAGAGTCGCCTTCAGGTTGTTCCGGACCATCCCGGAGGGGTCTGGACTCCTGAATTGGGGATGGTTCTGGTCTCTCCACAACCAGGATCATGCTGACACCTTCGTCAATTGCCGAAATGTAAAGCAGAAGTGGCTCTCCAGGATTCGAAGCTACCAAAGTTGGTAGAGTAGTGAGGAGTTGCGTTAGCTCTTGGAAAGCCTTTTCTGCTTCTTCAGACCATTGGAATGGTTCGGACTTCCTCAATAATTTGAAGAATGGTAGCGCCCGTTCCACCAGTCCTGAGATGAACCGACTGAGGGCAGCTAGACATCTAGTAAGCTTCTAGACATCCTTGATACGGGTTGGTGGCCGCATGTCTTCGATAGCTTTAATCTTCGCCGGATTCGCCTCTATTCCTCGGTGGTTCACCAAGAATCCAAGAAGCTTTCCAGAGCTAACCCTGAAGACACACATGTCTGGGTTCAGCTTTGTGCATGTGATTCGCAACTTGTCGAAGACAGCTTGCAAGGGTGTCAAGAAATGACTCCTTGTTCTAGATCTTGATGACAATGTCATCGACATACACTTCCACTACATCTCTGATGAGCTCTTCGAACATTTTGTACACTGCTCGCACATACATTGAAGCAACGTTTTTGAGACCAAATGGCATGGCAGTGTAACAGTATAACCCATCTACTATGATGAAGGAAGTATGCGCTTCATCTTTCCTAGACATTCTGATTTGATGATACCCAGAATATGCGTCTAGGAAACACAATAATTCACACCCGGAGGTGTAATCCACTATCTGATCTATTCTAGGTAGTGGGAATGGATCCTTTGGACATGCCTTATTCAGTGTAGTGTAGTCGATACACTTCTGAAGCTTCCCGCCGGCCTTAGGTACAACGACTGGGTTTGCCAGCCATTTTGGGTGGAAGACTTCATGGATGAATCCAGCTTCGAGCAACTTCTTCACTTCTTGACGTATGAAGTTTTGTTGCTCTACTGATTCCTTCCGAGACTTCTGATGTACAGGCCGAGCGTCCGGATAAATCTTCATATTGTGCTCAATCACTTCCCTAGGGATCTCAGGCATTTGTGATGGTTGCCAGGCAAAGACGTCGACATTAGCCCGGAGGAAAGTGATGAGCGCGAGTTCCTATTTGTTGTTCAGACCTCCCGATATATGAGTGGTCTGAGCAGCGTCGGAACCAATTTGGACGACTTTGACAGGAATGTCGGTGTCGCTGCTTGGTTGCACGCGAGGTGCATAAGTTGAGCCTCGATGACGAATGCTCGGAGGCTTCGTATCTTGTTCCTTTCTGGATTCTTCCTCCCGCGCTATCGCTAGCGCGTGAAGTTCTTACAGAGTAGTAACTCTAGCGGTGCGGTCTCCGCGGATCTGGAGAACACCTGAGGGTGTTGGCATCTTCAACACCAAGTAGCCATAATGAGTAGCAGCCATGAATTTGTACAAGGATGTCCTGCCCAAGATGGCTTTGAATGGTAAGTTTATCTGCACCATGTCGAAGATCAACTTCTTAGTGCGGTAATTCTCCCGGGTCCCGAAGATCACCGGGAGAGTAATGGGACCGAGTGTAGTTATGGCCCCCGGACCTACTCCGGAGAAAGGTCGTGAGGGGCGAAAATCAAAAGGTCGGAGCTGAAGCTTGACGAAGGCTTCGAAGCTTACGAGGTTCAGCCCCGAACCTTCGTCCACCATTACATGGTGGAGCTGGATGTTATTGATGGTCGAAGATACCATCAGTGGAAGTTGACCAGCTCTGATCATGTTCCTCGGGCAGTCTGAAGCATCGAAGGTGGTGGTTGTATCCATCCACTTCCGATGAGGCTCCGCCCTGGTGATGGGAGCTATAGAGGCCATGTCCCACCGCATTGTCTTGAGGACACGACGGGAGGTGATGTCCCATGAACCACCAAAGATGGTGTTCATGGTCTTCTGATTCTCATTGTCAGAGATGTCGGAGTCGATGTTAAAGGAGGTGTAAACAACCTTCAAGACCTTTTAGGGGTCCTGAAAGCCTAACTCCTCTTCAGCCAGAGCTTCATCAACGTTTTGTTTTCCTTCCCTTTGATGGAAAGGAGCTTCTTCTCGGTGCTTATTATAGCGCTCGGCGAGGTTCTGGACCCCTCGGCAGTTTTCCAGGTTGTGGCTGTCCGTTTTGTGTATGGGACACCACATCTTGGAGCTGCCACCATCTTCAGACGACGGCCGAGGTCGTTTCTCGGGGCGTGGCCCCCGGCCACCCGGAGCTGCGGCTGCAGCGGCAATAGGTGTGCCGGCCGACAACTTCTTCTTGCCGTTGGACTTTTTCTTCTTCTTGCCACTCCTGGAGGTAGTGGCTTCACCATTGGAGGATTTTTTGTTGGCCTCCGTAGGTGGTTGGGAGTGCATTTAACGGCCCTCCGCAGGCTTGGCACACTTGTCTGCCAAGCTTAAGAGTTACGTGACGCTGGTGACTTCCTTGGTCGCTAGCTTCTCCAGCATCTTCTTGTCTCGAACGCCCGGTCTGAATGATACAATAAAAGAAGCGCTTGAGATAGAAGGAATTGTATTTCATACCTAGGAGAACCTATCGATACCCCCCAGATCGGGTACCCCCACACACAAGGAGAAAATGGCTAAGGACTCGGCCTTTACTTGAAGGCAGAATCCGAGGCTGCCACGTCGTGGAGGGAAGGACAAGATCCTACCTTCTGGCAGGGGCGGGCTCCCGGACTACCACGTGGCCGGCCGGACCGGACCCCCGCCTCCCCGCTGAGGCGGGCTCCAGGGCAGCCACGTGGCACACAGAACCGGACCCTCACCTCCCCGCCAAAGCGGGTTCCGGGGCTGCCACGTGGCCGGCAGAACTGGACCCTCGCCTCCCCGCTGAGGCGAGCTCCAGGGCTGCCATGTAGCCATTGAAACCCTCGGGGTCGGGCCCATCTCCCCAGTGAGGAGGGCTACGGAACTACCACGTGGCCCGTAGAGATGAGCCTCCGCGCTGAGGTGTGCTCCGGAGGCGCCACGTGACCTGTACAGTTGGGCGCTTAACTCCCCGCAGAGGCAGGCTCTGGTGCGACCACGTGGAGGACAACCAACTCAATGCGCTAGGAGGCCGCAGTAAAGGAAAGAGTGCGCTGCTCAGACTGGCATTAAGTACGCGCGCCTTCCCCAGGCAAAGCAGAGTCACGCATGCGCAAGTCAAGGCTCCAGTGTCCTGTCTTGTCCAAGTAGTCGGTACAGACCCACGACGCAAGGCGAATGAGTAAGCCGCGAGGACAAGACGGACGGGACGTGCCCTGCCCTCATCAACAACTATGTGTAGCCCTGGCGCACGACGCGGCGGGACGGCAAATTGAAGCCCCTGACAAAGGGAAGTAGATAGCATTTAATCCTAGATCTTGTATAGGATTTGGCTCTCCCCGGGACCACCTGTCGGGGCCCAGGGCCCACCTTGTGACTGTAGAGTCCTTGGACTATAAAAGGACTCAGGAGACAACCTTCATAGAGGATCGCATCAAACCGATTGAAACCCATACACGCTCAAGCAAGGCAATACACATACACTCCCGTGGACGTAGGGTGTTACGCTCCAGCGGCCCGAACCACGTAAATCCTCTGTGTTCACCATCTCGCTGCACTCAATCTCCTGGGACTAGCCCTCGTGAATCCAAAGAACCTCCGCGGGCTGCTCTCTAAGCAGGCCCGGGGGAAGTGTCATTTAATACCTTCGACGGAACCTCTGGACGAAAGATCGCAGGGACTCTCCCCCCTTCTGCTTGACAGCAAAAAGGTCCAGTTTCGTGCCTGGTCGGGTGTATGAGCTCCCAAAATTGGCGGTGAACTGTTGGCACAACTCGGCCCAACTGTTGATGGAGTCAGGCGGAAGGCTCATGAACCAAGACCTGGCGGTCCCAGTCAAAGCCACAGGGAAATAATTGGCCATCACAACCTCATTGCCCCCAGCCGCAAGGATAGCGGTGGATTAGATTTGGAGAAATTCAGCGGGATTAACTGTCCTGTCACATTCTCCGGCAGGTGAGGCTGGAACTTCTGCGGCCATCTGACCATGCATAGGTGCATGGGCAAGGTGAACAGCCTCCTCCTACTCCCTCAGGGGCAGGGCTGTCCCGAGCCTCTCGCCTCTCACGAGCACGCTCGATGTGGACACGGACGTCCGGTTGTCGATAACGATGATCAAGCTAAGCTCGAATGTCATGAGTCGAAAGCCTTATTATTGTGTGAGTAAGTTGCGCCCCAGAAGGCAGCAACGTCGCCTGTTGGGATGCAGCACACCTCCTGTGCTGCGAAGCGTGTGGACCGAGTCTACCCGACAAGGTCTGATGCTGCGATTGGGCCTGCCCTGAGGGGGGAGGACCTTGACTGCTGATGTGATCGGCTGGTCCTGCAACCAAATGTTCCACATCAGCTCTCCACTACTCCATTGCACCCTGGGATGCTCTTGGAGGCGGTGGTCGTTGGAGGAGAGCGCGCACAGCATGGAGCGCGTGTTTGGGGTTGTTGTTTGCTGATGCAGTGACCGACGCGGATACCCCATCTCGCTGTCCAGCTTGATTCGTCGGTGCAGATGGTGGCGGTGGTGGCATGACTCCTGCTGGAGCCACAACACCTCCTGGCTTCTGCATGTTGGAGGGGTTGCCTCCAGCAGGTTGCACATCGTGGTTGCTATTTGACGATCTAGCAGCGGAGTTCACCATCATTGAATATCAGGTGTTGTGCCCCTACCTGGCGCGCCAACTGTCGGAGTGTGATTTCGGCAATTCTCCTGGTACTACCGTTGGTAGCATGTAGAGTTATGCAGTTCAATTAGGGTGCGCGGAGATTCAGGAGATGGTGGCGAAGTGACACAAGTATTTATGTGGTTTGGGAAGCCTGAGCGTAATGCCCTACTCCACGGGTGTGTTGCTATTGTATTGAGCTTCTCAGCGCTAGAGCGTGAGAGACTAGAGTGTCTTGAGCGTGTGTGGACCTCTCCCTCGTGTATCGCTCAACCAGTCCCTTTATAGTACAAGGACTTGCCGTTACATTGTCAGCCTGGCCCGACATGTGGCCCTAGCGGTTATTGATGCTTAATACACGGTTAATACACTTAATTCCCCTTAACAGCGTAATAACGCCCCTTAATGGTGGAGTTACTAGTATTAAGGGTCATCCGATCGTGTGTCATTAAGATACCATTAATGACACTTAATCAGGTCTTGAGGTCTTTAATGTTCCTTGAAGGTCCGAGCCATTGGAGGTCCACCAATCTTCCTGTTGAGGTTGAAGGTCTGGCGGTTGGACGCGTGGCAGCTCCGGAGCTTACTGTCTTGGACGAGTAGGTCCGGTGTTGTTGTACACGTGTCGGTACAGGAGCTTCCCTCTGTCGGGGGTTAAGTCCGGGGGGTGCCACACAGGTATCTAGTCTGGAGCTTTCCCATGTATGAAATGTAGCTCCGGTTTTATGATACACGTGGCAGCTCTGGGACTAACCATAGAAGGGAGACTGGTCCGGTTCCATATGACACGTGGGGCCTTTGGAGGTCTTCAACTCAGACAGGTGGAGTTCCTTTGTGCTCTTTGCATTCCCAAAGGGTATCCGGTACGCAGGGTACCGACAGGAGGTATGATATTCGTTCAAATGAGAAGAATAAATTAATTCCACACCGAACCGTCACGGGTTGGAGGATGTGCATTAATTATCAAAAACTTAACAAGGCTACAAGGAATGATCATTTTCCACCGCCCTTCATCAATGAGATGTTAGAGCGGTTGGCAATACACTCCTACTTTTATTTCCTTGATGGGTATTCGGGTTATCATCAAACCCAATCCATCTCGATGATCAAAGTAAGACCACTTTCACACGTCCCTATGGAACTTATGCATACCGGTGTATGTCCTTTGAATTGTGTAATGATCATGCCTCTTTTCAAAGATGCACGGTGTCTATCTTTTCCGACATGATTGAGTAGATTATAGAAGTTTTCATGGACGATTTCTCCGTCTATGGGAAAACTTTTGATCATTGTTTGGAAAATCTAGACATGGTGTTACAGAGATTCCAAGAGAAGGACATTGTACTTAATTTGGAAAAAGTGCCATTTCATGGTATGTGAACGCATTGTTCTTGAACACTTAGTGTCTTAGAGAGCGATAGAGGTGGACAAAGGAAAAATCAAGGTAACTGAAAAAATTCCACCTCCTATCAATGTTAAGTGAATCCGCAACTTTTTAGGTCATGCGGGGTTCTACCAGCAATTCATAAAAGATTTCTCAAAAGTTGCTAGACCTCTCATTAACCTATTAGCTAATGAAGCTCCCATTGATTTTGATGATGAATGCCTTAAATCATTTGATCCTCTCAAAAAGGCACTCATCTTAGCTCCAATCATTCAACCTCTCGATTGGACGCTACCATTCAAAATCATGTCTGATGCTAGTGATTTTGCTATTGGTGCGGTCCTAGGCCTAACCAAAGACAAAAATCATCATGCAATAGCCTATGCTAGCAAAACATTGACAGAAGCTCAACTCAATTATGCAACAACGGAAAAATAGTTCTTGGCTATAGTTTTTGCTATTGACAAGTTTAGGTCCTATTTGGTTGGAGCCAAAGTCATTGTCTACACACACCATGCTGCCTTGAAGTACTTGCTAACCAAAAAGGATACTCAACCAATGCTAATCCGTTGGATTCTCCTACTCCAATAATTTGACTTAGAGATCAAGGATGGGAAAGGAGTAGAGAATTCTGTGACAGATCATCTCTCATGTATGAAAGTGACTTAAATCTTGGACATTCCTATCAATGGCTTCCTTCGAGATGATATGCTTCTCAAGGTGACTGACTCTCACCCTTGGTATGCGGATATTGTGAACTTCATGGTCACATGATACATACCACCAGTGAAAAACAAAAAGAAACTCATCTATGAGAGTCGTAGACACCTTTGGGATGGCCCTTACCTCTATTGAGTTTGTGTAGATGGCCTTGTTAGAAGGTGTGTGCCATCAATCAAAGGCACCAATATTATTGAGAAATTCCATGCTAGCCCCTATGGTGGCCATTACGGTGTTTACCGTACCCAGACAAAGATCTGGCAAAGTGGATTCTATTGGCCTTGTATGTATGAAGATACAAAAGAATTCATTCACATATGTTGGAAATACCAAAAGCATGGAGGAATCTCAACTCGCATTGAGATATCCCTAACCTATATTCCCCAAGTGGAATTATTTGATGTATGGGTATTGATTTCATGGGACCTTTCCCTAGGTCCTATGATTGTGAGTATATCTTGGTGGTAGTAGATTGTGTGTCGAAATGGGTAGAAGCTTTACCATGCGAAAATGCTGATTCCAAGCAAGCTAGGAAAATGTTCCATGAGATCATTTTCCCACGCTTTGGCACTCCCCGTATCGTCATAAGTGATGGAGGGTCTCATTTCATAGATAAGACCTTCCAGAACTTTTTGAGGGAGCTTGGTGTCCAGCATAACATTGCTACTCCATACCACCCAGAAACAAGTGGTCAAGTAGAAAGATCTAATAAGCAAATTAAGAATATTTTGCAAAGGACCGTCTTGGAAATGGGAACAGGATGCATGAATAAGCTACCGACGCATCGTGGGCATACCTTACTGCCTACAAAAACTCCCATCGGCATGTCTCCTTTCCAACTTGTGTATGGGAAGACTTGTTATCTTCTTGTAGAGTTGGAACATAGAGCCTATTGAGCCATCAAGCAGTGGAAAATGGACCTTCATGAAGCAGGAAAACACCAACCGAAACAACCTTCTGAGTTGGAAGATTGGATAGATAAGGCGTACCATAGTGCCAAAATCTACAAGGAAAGAACCAAAAAGATGGCACAATAAGAGGATTACGCTTAAAGAGTTCAAACCTGGAGATAAAGTTCTACTCTTCAACTCTAGGGTTAACCTCTCAGGACATGGGAAGCTTAGAAGTAAATGGGAAGGACCCTTCACTATAGTAGAAACCTCATCCCATTGAGCAATCACAGTCTAAGTTGATGTTGATCAGCTATTTAAAGTGAATGGGCACCAACTCTAATTATTTCTTGAATCCCAAGAGGAGGAGGCGGAAAAAGAAATTGACATGATGAATCTTATTGATTTTCATGCCGTTTCTTTAAATTATGTCTAAATTCTCAGCGTCCAATCAACGGTCCCATCCAATTATTCATCCATGGGGCCCATTTAGCCAACCCACGAAAACTTAGCCCGAACAGAGCCAGGAAGGGTTCGGCCAAACCCTAGGGTTGGCCAACCTCCCCCTTGCGCTGTTGGCTTTCTATTTTCTTGCACTGACTCTCCCGACGTATCCCAACAAGACTCTCAGTGCTATCGTACTTTCCCCGCTTATATATTGACGGGAATAGAGAGGAGAAACTTGCATCATCTGGAAAAATCCATCTCCTGTTCCTCCTATCCGAGTCATGGCCGACAAGAAAATTGTTCCTCATGACTCCTCTAGCTTAACCTTCAACCTGAGCGGAGACATCATGCCGGCCAATGACAGGTCCACCATCGCTTTGGAGTTTGTCATAGCATGGGATGGCGTACCTCTCGCCATGATCTCGCCGCCAACGATGACTCCACATGGGCGTAGCACCACGCCTCGTGGTGCTGCACGGTTGCTCTCCCCTCAGAGGACACCCATCAGGTCGATGACATCTGCACGTCGTCTGACTACGATTGGCCTTATGTCTTTCAAGACCTGTCTTTTTCCTGAAAAAGACGAGTCTCTCCCAAAGCTGCAGCCTGGCGAGGAGTTCATGTACACTCTGAAGACCAAGGACGGTGACGTAGTGAGACACCATAGACAATTGGGTTTTGCTTAGATTAATAATATCGCCGTTTATCGATTTGTGAAACCCCAATTCAACAATTTCATATTGTTTCTTCTACGTTCTTGTTTGTGTTCTCAGTTGCACTTGCAAGGATTAGCCTTCTTGCTGAGGTCAAGCATTTGAAGCATGGTTGATAACCAACGGAGCAGTGGTGTAGTGATTGTAGTGACTTTTCTTGTTCTACTCGAGAGCCTCAGATCATCAATGTCGAGATATCCATCAATCGACTTATCTATTACCTTTCGGAAGATCGGGCCTAAACCTACTCATCAATTGGTATCAGATTTCCAGGTTTCCCGTTAGGTAATTCATCTATCCTTTCGATTTGTTCATTTTTCATACCTAGAGTCCACCAAAAGCTCACAAAAAAACTTGTAGTTTAGTAGATCTATGCATCACTTTGTCCAAATCACAATTGAGCCTTCTCAACTTGGTTATCCAGTTTCGTTTTGTTGAGTTTGTGTCTGTGGTTGAGTCATATTGCTGGTTTATAATGTGTTTTTGGTCTTAGTTTGAGTTTTGCATTGTGTTGATTCATCCTTTTGAATCACGTCATCACGTCCAGATTAGATTCATCTCTGTCTAGTTCGGTATTTTTGTCATACCTCACTCATACGAACTCAAATTTTGGAGTTCTTGTACTTTATTGATATCGTAAGTAGTTCTCTACAACTCTCGTATTCATAGGTTTACCAGAAAGCGGAGTTATCATAGTAAAAGTGCATTAGATCTGAATTTGTTCTCCACCTAGAATTTCTGAACAGTCTGTATTTCGAGGACAATATCTTCTATTGTTCTTTTCCAAATAGGTCTTCCCTATACTTAAATTAAAGAGGAGAGATATATCTACAATCTTGTTGTTGAAAGTTTTTCTATTTAGAGCCTCTAAGTGTGCCTATATGTCCTTGGAAGATTGAGCAAAAAATCTGCGACAGACACACGAGATATCTTTGATTGGTTTTTATTTTCTTCTTCTTTTGGCAGCACATTCTAAGAAAAGGACGGCAAAAGAAAAAGGGATGTGCAAAATAGTATACAAAAAACGCACAAAAAAGAGGAGAAAAAACAAAACAAAACAAAAACAGAAGTGCTTGCATCTTTTGTGTCATCTAGTTTTTTCTTATGTCTTGCTTACTTGAACTACTAGGAACACATTTAGGCCAACAACTTTGACAAGTACTTTGGACACTTATTAAATTTTACTATCTGAATTTCATTGGTGCTAATCCTTGCTACATATAAAGTGTCATCCAAGCTACACCATACTCTTGAGCAGAATCGATACACTTTGCCATCATCCCATGCTTCATTGGTTTCTTCATACCAGCCACCGTTTGCCACCTGCAGTGTTGGTAAGAGCACTTGTAAGAGCGTGGTAAGACGCTTGAGAGTGTGTGATTCCACTTCCACATTGCCATTATCCTTTGTAGTTGATAGGGATAACATATTTTTTTGTTGTCTTCTGTTTGCTACTAACAATGTTAGGTAAAAGCAAGAATCATGCATTATATACTGAGATGATTGACATGATGAAGACGGCGATGGAGTTGCTCGCTAAGAATCAAACATCAACCAAGATTTCACATGACATTCAAACCGTCTTTACAACTCCTTCCACATAAAGTAATTATATTCTCCCATCTCTTCCTTCTTATAATGGTTTTGGTTACGATGAATATATTGCTTGGGAAATAGAGTTGGATAAAATTTTTGGACAATGTCATATGTCCGAGAGGAGAAAGATTAGAAATATTGCAAGTGCATTAGTAGGTTGTGCATTAAATTGGTGGAACAATTTAAATGATTTAGAAAAACCTCGAACATGGAAGGATATGAAAATTTGTATGCGAGAAACTTTTATGAATGTATCTAATTGCAAAGATGAAGTGCATCAATTTGAGGAGAAATTTCTTATTGTACCTCCTTTTGTGTTTAACATTTTGCAGGAAAATATAGAAATTAATGTAGATGATGCAAAAGAGAACGAGGCTTCCGACAACACTTGTGAAATTTTAGATGGATCAACTCATAATGCACTCGAAATCACTGCTGAAAATGGTAAGGCAAAACATTCTACAAATACAGAAGGTGAGAAGTTTTTGGATGTTCTAAATTTTTCCACCAATCATGCTATTTTCGAGGAGCAACTATTAGAATCGTTTATTTATACACCATTGTCACATGTTGATTTTTCTACTGATTGTTGCGCTAAGAAAGAGTTGTGTGCTGATAACTCTATTATACATATGTGAAAACAAGTTAATGTACTAGATGATTGTGTTTTGGATTCACCTACTTGTGCTGAAATACATAATTTGATCACCACTACTGCTGAAAATGATGAGCTGAAATTGTTGTCTTCTCTAAATATTTTGGGTTATATTGAATTTGACACTCTTTGTGATCTAGATATTGTAGAGGGGAGAATACTTCCCCAATTTGAAATGCCTTTGTTAAGTAGAAATATTTTTCATGCTGCAGACAACTATGAAGATAGTGGTGAATTTATGGTGCATAAAGTTTACATATGCTCAAATGAGAAATCCCATTTTGTGTTGCAACAACATGGTGAAATGAATGGATGCACTAACACTAATAATTCTTTGTCAAGTTTTTCTAGTATTTTTTTCTTGCTCACAGACAATATTTAATTGAGGAGCATTGTTCGCCATGGTTTTGCAATATGTACAACGCTCATTCTACCCCCAAAGCAAGCCTCTTTGTTGGACATACGAGCAAGACGAGGACGGCTTGTCATAAAGAAGGGGAGAATGATGAGATCATGCATATTATCATTGCACAAATAAACATGGCACAATGTTTGTTTGTTTGGGATCCTGGCTCAAGTGAATGGTCATGCTTATTTGATAAAAAAGATGGAGATGGTGCACTATATCGTCCACCACCTTGGCCTCCTCCTTTGATGCACACAAGAGGATTTGATGGCGTTGCACATATGGACCCACACATGAGAGAAGATGAACTTGAGTCGAGGGCGACTCTAATTCAACAATGGGGATGATGAGGACATCACTCCTATGGATATAGACAACACTCCATTCAACATACAAGATGCAGTCAATAGAATTCACACACACCAATTAATTTTAGAGGTGAGCTCGTTCTTATATGTTTTCTTATATATTTTTGAGAATTAATTGCTACCTAATGACTTAATTGTGATTAGCATCTATGGAGAAGTTCAAGGAGTAATTGGAGGAAGATTTACGGGTCTGGAGGACCAGATATTACAGTCAAAGAAGATGGAAACTGACCCCAACTCAAATACGTCTCTAACTCGGAGTCCAGGAGCAGTTGGCACTAATACGGACGCCCAGGACGCATACAAACTCCGTTTTGGACGTTCTACATATGAACAGAAAGGGGAGAGGATAAAATTTCCAATGGCGCTGGTCCTATGTCAAAATTCCTTTGGAGTCGACGGGAATCGTCAAAACAAAATCGAGTTCAGAATCTGTCAGGGTGCTGCGCCACCGTATTGGGCCATTGGGCCTTGTATCAAGTCTAAGTTCATTATTTTCGTGTCTTAGGGTTAGGTCACGGCCACAACACCCCCTTGGATGTCCTCCCACCTATATATACTACATGGTATCTGCCATAGACAATTGAGTTTTGCTTAGATTAATAATATCGCCGTTTATCGATTTGTGAAACCCCAATTCAGCAATTTCAGATTGCTTCTTCTATGTTCTTGCTTGTGTTCTCGGTTGCACTTGCAGGGATTAGCCTTATGGGTGAGGTCAAGCGTGTGAATCACGGTTGATAACCAACGGAGTGGTTGTGTAGTGATTGTAGGGGTTTTTCGTGTTCTACTCGAGAGCCTCGAATCATCAACATCGAGATCTCCATCAATCGACTTATCCGTTACCTTTCGGAAGATTGGACCTCATCATACTTATTACTAGCGATATTTCTGTTGGTGCAATCTTAGGCCAAACCAAAGATCAAAAGCATCACACTATAGCCTATGCTAGCAAGAGTCTCACAGGAACACAACTCAATTATGCCACAATTGAAAAAGAGCTCCTGGCAGTATTCTTTGCTATCGATAAATTTAGACCCTGTTTTATTGGATCCAAGCTCATAGTCTACACTAACAGTAGAGCCTTGAAGTTTTTGCTAATAAAAAAGGATGCTAAACCAAGGCTAATCCAATGGATTACCCTACTCCAAGAGTTCGATGTGGAAATTAAGGACAAGGAGGGAGTGGAGAACTCTATCACTGATCATCTCTCACGTATGGAAGTCAGGCAAAGCACGAACATGGCCATATATGACTTCCTACGTGATGACATGTTGCTCATGGTGACCGACTCTCACCCTTGGCACGCAGATATCGTGAATATTATGGTCACGAGGTACATACAACCAGGGGAAAATGAAAAGAAGCTTCTTTATGAGAGTTGTAGACACCTTTGGGATGACACATATCTCTGTCGAGTATGCGCTGATGGTCTTCTTAGAAGGTGTGTCCTCACAACCGAAGGCACCAAAATCATTGAAAAATTTCATGCTGGTACCTACGGAGGCCATTACGGTGTTTATCGTACTCAGGCAAACATCTGACAAAGTGTATTCTCTTGGCCTACGATGTATGAAGATACCAAAAAAATAGTATGCCAATGTTGTAAATGCCAAAAGCATGGAGGAATCACTGCTGGTAATGTAATCTCCCTCACTTATAATCACCAAGTCAAATTATTTGATCAGTGGGGTATTGACTTCTAAAGTCTTATGCTTGCGAGTATATTCTGGTGGCTGTCGATTATGTGTCAAAATCGATAGAGGCTTTTCCTCACAAAAATGATGATTCCATGCAAGCTCGGAAAATTTCCACGAGATCATTTTCCCATGCTTTGGCACTCCTCATAAGGTTATAAGTGATGGAGGGTCTCATTTCATTGATAAGACCTTCCAGGACTTTTTAAGGGAGCTTGGGGTCCAGCATAACATTGCCACTTTGTACATCCCCAAACAAGTGGTCAAGCAAAAACATCAAATAAGCGAACCAAGAATATTCTGCAAAAGACCGTTTGGGAAAAGGGAATGGGATGGAAGGATAAGCGACCCAACGCATTGTGGGCGTACCGAACTACCTACAAAACACCTACACACGTGTCTCCATTCAACCTTATTTATGGGAATACTTGCCATCTTCCTGTAGAGTTGAAACATAAAGCATATTGGATCATTAAAAGGTGGAACTTGAACTTAATTGAGGCCTAAAAGCACTGCTTGAACCAAATTTCCGAACTTGAAGAATGGAGGGATAAGGCATATCATAGTGCCAAGATTTACAAGGAAAGAACAAAGTGATGGCACGATAAAAGAATTATGCCTCAGGAAGTTAAGCCTGAAGATAAAGTTCTACTCTTTAACTCTAGGGTTAAACTATTCGAACATGAGATATTACAAAGTACATGGGAAGGACCATTTAGTATAATAGAAACTTCATCTCATGGAGCCATAATACTCCAAGATGATAAAGGTCATATATTTAAAGTAAATGGATATTGTCTCAAAATCTTCCTGGATTCCCACAAGGATTTGGAAAAGGAATTCGACGTGATAAATTTAATCAATTTTCACATTGTTTCTCCAAATTTCTTTTTAATCCTCGAAGTCAAATAAGTAGGCCCATAAGAGAAGTCACCCACATGGCCCATAGAGTTGTCTCATGAAATCATAGCCCAGAAGGAGGAGTCTTCTAGTTGGCCAAACCCTAGGTTAGGTTGACTCCCTTATGGCGATGCCTCAGTTATAAATTTGCGTGCAATCTTCCCCTACTTATCCCATCCAATCTCTGGGTGCTACTGCATCAAATTTTGCTTCGATTTAGATAAAAAATCCCGAAAAACAGAGAGGGACACCATGTCATTCATAAACCATCTCCCTCTCTTTTTCCACCTTGCCCAAGTCCCATCTTCAATTTCTTAGGGAGCCAATTTATTTTCAATTTCAATTTTCATTCAAGTGCCCTCATTTCTAAATTCAATAAAGAAAACTTACTGATTTATCTAAAACCAATAAAGTTCCAATTTTAGTATGTTTGTGTTCAATAAGGAATTCAGGAAACAAGTGTGGGGGGGAGTCCTCTCGCGAAATCTCCGACGTGCAAACTTCACGTTTCATCCAAAAACACATCGCAACCAAGGAAATGAGACGACACGATAAATCAAAAGGCCAGAGGAGCCAGAACAGCTCGGTCGAGCTTCTCGTTCGCTCAACTTGGCAATGGCTGTTGATACTTCTTAACGTTTATAGGTCATCCTAGCAGCAGGGCTAGTTCTGCAGAGGCACTAGGCTAACTTAAGCCAAAGCAAGATGAGTTCCACAAGTGCACAGAAAGTACCACTGTAGCATTTCACCTGAGAGTATTCCCTAGGGTATCGTATTTGGTTATCCCAAAGGAATGCAAGGTAGAACAGGGACAAGGTCAAGGGTAGAAGAGGGTGTTCTAGTAAGGAGTCCGGTAGAATGGACAAATGAGTTGATGAGGTAGTGTGCAATCACACCTAAGCAATCTACTCTAAGGGGTAAGAATGTTCTAGTTGAGGTTAAGTTAAGAAGAGAGAGAGAGCTACTCCTACAGTGCTTTAACTATCCATATACATAGTCAACTAGTGTACACATGACTATGCTAAATACGAGTACTAGGGCTTAGTGGTCCAACACATCGGGCACAGGTTTACCGCAAGAATATCAGGATGATTCCTGCCACGAGCCTACGGCATAGCTGAACATGGGTGATTATGAAAAACGGACAGGGTTGTCACCACCTGCCGCCTACCGCTACAAACTATGGGTCTACGAGACATCCAAAGATACTTAATTATCTAAGAATCATGCTTACATAACAAGTAAATACCTTAAGAGCCTAGGTACAAGCACCATACTAAGGCAATGACTAACCTAAGCATCATTGAAACCAATGTTAGAACCAAGCACTATATTACTCATATTAACATAATCACATTAATACATAAATGGACTATAGTGAAGGTAATAGATGTTTATGATATAATAATAATAATTACACCATAATGGCATCTATAACTAACACATGCATGGAATCCACAGCCAAAAAAGGAATGCTTCATCCAATTATAAGAATAAATAAAGACTAATGATAATATTATAATGCATAAACTCACAAATACAAGACAAGATACATGCGCCATACCCTTCTCAATTTGGAATTAGGACTAGAGGCTGTGAGGACTATGTGTGCTAAATACATTGGCTATGATGATAAAATTTTTGAATACTGCCAAAACGCCCTTTTTAACAAGGCCTGACTCTAGGTCCGAGCTCCTGCAAGGTCCGACGATAGGTCCAGCTTGTTTTGGGTAGATCCGTCAAGTTCTGACGTAAGGGCTGACTTGCTTTGGCTAGGTCTGACTTATTTTGTCTCGGTCTGACTTATTTTGGTTAGGTCCGACTAGCTTCAGTAAGCTCCGACGCTAGGTCCTGCTAGCTTTGGTAAGCTCCGTCTCAAGGTTCGGTTAGCTTTGGCAAGGTTCGTTGCTAAATTCCAATGGTTCTGCTTTTGACTTGCAATGTTTCAAACTTGTTTTACACTTATGGAAAGTTTTCTTAGTACTCTTTTACTAAGTCTTTGGTGGTTACGGCTGATATCATTTTGCTATGGTTTGCAACATGCTTATGTGAGGTGTTCACATAAGGTGTTGTGGTTATCAGAACTAACAATAGTCAAGTCCAAGACTTATGCTTGGAAGTATTGGTTGTTTATTCATGTACATTTCTTGCTTGAGTTCAAGACTTGGCTAATGACAGAATCCATTGAACTAGTCTTAGGAAAAAGATGAGGTTCAACCATGTTCGGGAGGAATTGTGGTTTAGTTGATGGGGAGGTTGCGCAACATCTTTGAATCAAGAACAATGCATATGAAGGTATCATGAACGTCGTTGGAATATGTTTGCACATGTGCAAGGAGTGCATTGACGTGGCTACATGGTTCCAAGGCATGATGAATAGATGTGGACGTAAAGAATTGGTCAGAAAGGTCCAACCGACTAGGTTATTGACTCGGGCTGCATCTGAGTCGTATTTGACTCAAATATGAAAAGATTTTAGTTAGTTATGATAGAATTTTGTGTGGGTCACGAAGTTGAGTTGTTTTTAGGAATGTGGGATACGTTCCTAAGGTGTTTGGAAGTCTTAATATTGCTTCTATCTACGTATAGAAGAGTCTTGAGTAGTTATGGAAAGTTTCGGTGGAAACTGAGTAGGATACGAGTCTTAGTTTGGTTTGGGTTGGCCTCATGGCTGGTCATATAAGCAAGGGAGGACAGAGCTCATGGTGCACAAATTTTGGGTTGTTCCTCTTGTGTTCTATTGAATAAATATCGTAGTTTAAGTGAACTTTTGTGCCTTGTCTGTCTGACTTGTTTCAGACAAGTTTTTCTTGTCGAGATTTTGCACAACACTACCTTGCTTCGGTGGTTTTATCGTAACTCAAGTTTTATAGATCCAATTGATGTGATTATTTTTGGGTTGTCTTCACAATTTTATTATATATAATCTACGAAAATTTACGTTCATTGGATTTGTGATTTCGGATCTACACGAGTTTCTTTGCAGTGTTGCAGATCTGGTTTTTCTCAGATAGAACAGATTGACCTTTGTTCGATCTTTCGATTGTAACTTGAGTTTTTTTCAACGGATTTTCATGATTCTTGTTGTGAAGTATTCGTGACTTGATTATCCACAATATATACTGGTTTTTTTCACAATTGACCACTTTTAGATTAGTCACACACACGATTTCTTTAACAGATCAATTTTCTGCCGAGGGGTTTTCGTTGCTTCCACTGAAAAAGTTGTAATATACCATTCACACCCCTCTGGTAGATTATCACGTGATATTCAATCCTACAATTGGTATCAGATCCATGGCGCTATAATCTTTGTGATTTGCTTGTGTTTTGATTAATCATCATGGAGACATACTCTGCCAAACCTTGTGTGTTTAGTGGTATTGATTTTCAGGTTTGGAAGGCACGCATGAAGGCTTTCATCCAGGCACAAGGCTTTGCGACATGGGAAAAGGTGTACAAGCCTTATGAAGTGCCATCAAACGATAAAGTCACAACTACAAATTTGAGAGATGTCAACAACAACAACAAGGATTGGAACTTGATCATACAAAGACTAACTCAAAGTGACATCGACCGTGTTGCTCACCTCCGATCTGCGTACAATGTTTGGAAAGATCTATGTGATTATCACGAAGGATCCAACATGATCAAGAAGGTAAGGCAAGATATATTCAAAAAGGAATGCATGCGTTTTGAGATGCAGTTAGGTGTGTCCATCGATGATCTATTTGCCCGCTTTAATAAATTCTCAACAACTTGCATAGTGTCAATATTAATTTTTTCAGATGCTGAAAAATGCTAGGCAATTGTTAAGTGCATTAGATATGTCAATTTGGGAGATGAAAGTCACATCTATTCATGAATCTACTATCATGAGTACTCTTACATTAGATGTTCTATATTCTAAATTGAAAACTTATGAAATTGACATAATCTCACGTAAGAGCCCCGACAAGTCTCTTGCATTTGTTTCTCAACGTGAAATGCCTAGCTCCAGCCAATATTCATCTTGTGGAACACTTGCTTTGTTGTCCTCTCTAACCCTTGAACAGATTGAAGAGTTTCTAGAGAAAGAACTTGCACTCATCTCTACTCGGTTCTCAAAAGCATTGCAAAATGTGAGAACTAGAAGGAGAGGAAGTGTCGGACCTCAATGATGCATCAAATGTGGTAAGACAGGACATTTTCGCACGGATTGCCCTAATCTTTCAGGTACTAATTTCCGTGATGAAAATCAAACAAGGACGAAGCACTCTTCTGCAAACAACAACCAGGAAAAGAAGTGTTTTACATGACGCCAATTGGTGAATAGGTTTATCTCCGCACTTCAAGAACTCTGCTTGAGCGATGTGGACAACGGAAGTGACGAAGATGAAGATGATTTGGCAAACTTGTGCTACATTGCGGGCTAGTCAAGATCAAGTATGGAGGAGGCAGAACACAACAATAATAATGAAGAGATATGAACTACTTCCAAAGAAATGTGTGATGCTATTTCTCGAGCCACTGTTATAGTTAAGAAAAAAGACAAAAAGCTTAAGGACAACGCTATTAAAATTGAGTCACTAAATCTAAAATTAATTGTTTGAAATCTTTGATTCCTAGTGATGATTCTTGTTCCTCATGTGATTTAATATATGAACAATTGTCCTCTCTAAGAAGTGCACACACCTCCACACTTGATGAACTTGAGTTAGAGATTGAAAAGAACAGAGAGCTTGCTGCACTTAATGATAAAAACATGAAAGATGTTAGCTGTTCTACAATTGATTTGCATTGTTCTACTTGTGATGATCTTGATAAGAAACTACAAGATGCTATGAATGAGATTTCTATATTGAACAATGATTTATGTTCTCATGAAGTTAAATATTGTTCTAATTGCAAATTTAAAAGAAAAACTTCATGTGAAAATTGCCTTGACCTGTCCAATAAACTTGATGACATGCATAGGACATTAAATCGGTTTTGTAATGCAAATAAGAACCTAAACTTACTGATGAATTCTTCTAAATCTTGCAATGATAAATCAGGTTTAGCTTTTGATTCTCATGCTCATGCTAAGGCACGTCCACCTAAAATTGTAAAGTCATTAGGAGGTGGTTTGATTCAAATAGCTCCTAAACAAAATGAAGTGGTTTTCAAATCTGTAGGGATGTTGTCTCATTCAACTTCTAATAAACATGATGCTTTCTCATCTAGATATGAACACAAAGTTAAATTTAATCATACCCACTGTGGTAGAGATGGTCATGTGATAGATTTTTATTATAGACTAGCTAAACAACAACAAAAAGGAAAGAACGCAAGCTAGATCTCGTAACTCTCATGAAATATTTGCTGCACATGCTAAACCAGATATCAAGAACATGCAACCTGCTGTTATGAGTCTAAAACATGCAAAGTTTGCTCCCAAACCTACTGTTTTTCATGCGACACATGTAACACCTCGTAAGACAGTAGTTGGGTACAAAAATCCTCAAACTTTGACTCATAAACCTGCTGTTTTGTCTCAGCTTTCGCGTGTTTTTTCTGCTGCACGTCGTGTGACTCGGTACTGGATTCCTAAGTGCCTTTTGACTAACCCCAGTATTGAGTCATCGACGTATTTTGCTTCTATGTAAGTTACACCATTGAGGAAGGAGAACATTTGGATTGTGGATTTAGGTTGCTCATGCCACATGATTGGTAACAAAGAATGGTTCTCCTCCATCCTTTTGTATCACATGTAGAGAATGTTACTTTTTTCGATAATTCTTCAACTCCTATAATTGCTAAGGGTTCGGTTATGGTAAATGATCACTAGACTTTAAAAGATGTGGAACTTGTCAAAAATTTGAAATACAACTTGCTTTCTGTTTCACACTTGCTAGATGAAAATCTAAAAATTATTTTCACTAAAAATTGTTGCAAGGTTGTAGATTCAAACAGTGAGCATATTTTTAACATGTCTTGGTTTGGAAGAGTTTTTAAAGCTGATTTCTATATGTCATCATCTAAGAATAGGTGTCTAGTGGCAAATGAATCAAAGAACTTATATTTTTGGCATCGTAGACTTGGTCACGTAGGCTTTGATCATCTAACGCGTGTTAGTGCTCTTGATCTCATACGTGGGTTGCCTAAGCTTAAAGGGGACAAAGAAATCGTGTGCTCTTCTTTTAGACATGCTAAGATGGTTTCAGGTTCACATGCTCCTCTCACAATGACTATGAAAACTGAACCGAGTCAACTTTTGCACCTTGACACCATAGGACCTTCACTGTTCAATCTTTTAGAGGTAAATGGTTTGTTCCTGTGATTGTTGATGATTTTTCTAGATACACTTGGGTTTACTTTATAGCATCTAAGAATGAAGCTTTTAGTCACTTTAGAACCTTATTTCTTAGATTATCAATTGATCACCCAAGATCTTTAAAAACAATTAGAAGTGATAACAGAACTGAATTTAAAAATCAATTGTTTGCTCACTTTTGTGCTGAAAATGGAATAGATCATCACTTTTCTTCACCTTATGTACATCAACAAAATGGTGTTGTAGAGAAAAAGAATAGAACCTTAGTTGAGATGGCTAGGACTATTGATAAGGACATCACTTCTATGGATACAAACAACACTCCATTGAACATACATGATGCAATCAATAGAGTTCACACACAACAATTAATTTCAGAGGTGAGCCCATTCTTATATGTTTCCTTATATGTTTTCGAGAATAGATTGCTACCTAATGATATAATTGTGATTAGTATCCATGGAGAGTTTCAAGGAGTACTTGGAAAAAGTCTTAGGGACGTGGAGGACCGTAGGATACGTTCAAAGAGGATGGAAACCGACCCCAACTCAAAATCGTGTCCAGCTCGGAGTCCAGGAGCAGTACGCACTAAAACGGACGCTCAGGACGCACACGAACTCCATTTTGAACGTTCTACATATGCACGGAAAGGGGAGAGGATAAACTATCCAATGGCGCTGGTCCCATGTCGAAATTCTTCCGGAGTCGATGGAAATCGTCAAAACAAAATTGAGTCCAGAATATGTCAAGGTGTTGTGCCACCCGATTGGGCCATTGGGCCTTGTATCAAGTCTAAGTACATTATTTTTCGTGTCTTAGGGTTAGGTCACGACCCCAAAACCCTCTTGGACGTACTCCCACCTATATATACTCCATAGTAGCTGTCATAAATAATTGAGTTTTGCTTAGATCAATAATTTCGCCGTTCTACGGTTTGTGAGACCCCAACTTAGCAATTCAGATTGCTTCTACCTTGTTTTTGCTTGTGTTCTCAGTTGCACTTACAGGGATTAGCCTTCTTGGCGAGCTCAATCGTGTGTAGCATGGTTTATAACCAATAGAGCGGTGGTGTAGTGACTGCAGGGGTTGTTTGTGTTCTACTCGAGAGCCTCGGATCATCAACGTCGAGATCTCCATCAATCGACTTACCCTCTACCTTTCAGAAGATCGGGACCAATTTTCTTATTAATTGGTATCAGATTTCCAGGTTGCCCGTTAGGTAATTCATATATCCATTACATTAGTTTTGTTATTCATACCTAGAGTCCACAAAAAAGCCACAAAAAAATTTGCAGTTTAGTAGATCTCTTCATCACTTTGTCCAAACCACCATTTAGCCATTTGCAACTTTGTTATTCAGTTTGGTTTTGGTGAGTTTTTGTCCATTGTTGAGTCATATTGTGTGTTTAGGAAGTGTTTTTGGTCTTAGTTTGAGTTTTGTATTGTGTGATTCATCCTTTTGAATCACGTCATCACGTCCAGATTAGATTCATCTTTGTCCAGTTCGGTATTTTCATCATATCTTGCTCATACAAACTCGAATTTTTGTGTTCTTGTACTTTCTGGAAAGTTTAAGAAGTTATCTATAACTTCTGTATTCATCATTTTCCCAGAAAATAGATTTATAAAGGTCAAAATTGTATTATATATGAATCTCTTATTGATCTAGAAATTCTGAACAGTCTGTATTTCGGGGGCAATATCTCCCATTGTTCTTATCCAAAATATATCTTCCATATACTGAAATTAAAGAAGTGAGATAGATCTATAATATCTCTGTTCAAAGTTTTAGATTTGAGGAATATAAAGGTGCTTAATTGTCCTTAGAACATTGAGCAGAAAATCTGTAACAGACCTACGAGATATCTTTGAGTGTTTGCATTGTGTTCTTCTTTTGCAGCACATTCTGAAAAAAAAAGGAAGAAAAAAAAGGCAAGTGCAAAACAAGAACAAAAGCCGCACAAAAAAGGAGAAAAAAACAAAAGAAAAACTGAAGTGCTTGCATTCTTTGTGTCATCTAGTTTTGTCTCATGTCTTGCTAGCTTGAACTACTAGGAACACATTTAGGCCAGCAACTTTGACAAATACTTTGGACACTTATTCAACTTTACTATCTGATTGCATTGTTGCTAATCCTTGCTTCATATAATTGTCATCCAAGCTACACCTTACTCTTGAGCAGAATCAATACACCTTTGCAATCATCCCACGCTTCATTGGTTTCTTCATATCGTCCACAGTTTACCACCTGCAGTGTCGGTAAGAACACTTGTAAGAGCGTGGTAAGACGCTTGAGAGTGTGTGATTCCACTTCCACTTTTCCATTATCCTTTGTAGTTGATAGGGATAACATATTTTTTTTGTCTTTTGTTTGCTACTAACAATGTTAGGTAAAAGCAAGAATCATGCTTTATATGCTAAGATGATTGACATGATGAAGACGACGATGGAGTTGCTCACTCAAAATCGAACATCAATCAAGGTATCACATGACATTCAGACCACCTTTACAACACCTTCCACAATAAGTAATTACATTCTGTCATCTCTTCCTTCTTATGATGGTTTTGGTTACGAGGAATATATTGCTTGGGAAATAGAGTTGGATAAAATTTTTGGACAATGTCATATGTGTGAGAAAAGAAAGATTAGAAATGTTGCAAGTGCATTAGTAGGTTGTGCATTGACTTGGTGGAACAACTTAAGTTATTTAGAAAGACCTCGAACATGGAAAGATATGAAAATTATTATGCGAGAAATTTTTGCTAATGTATCTAATTGTAAAGATGAAATACATGAACTTGAGAAGAATTTTCTGGTTACCTCCTCCTTTGCCTAACCTTTTGCAGGAACATGAACAAAAAAAAATGTAGATGCAAATGAGAGTGAGGTGTTGAACAACTCTTCTGAATTTTTTGGTGAATCAACTCATAATGCATTTGAATTTCTTTCTGAAAATGAGAGTAGTGTTAATGGACAATGATATACAGTTAACAAAGGTATGACATTTTCAGATGTGCTGAATTTTGCTACCAATCATACTATCGATGAGCAGCAACAAGATGAACCATTTTATAATATTCTTTTACCATTAGTTGACTTTCCTACTGATTCTTACAACAAAAATGAGTTGTGTGCTGGTAATTATATTGTACCTATGCTAGAACAACCAAATGAATTTGATACTTTATTACTCACTTGTGCTGAAATTAAGCATTTGATCCCAACTATATGTGAAAGGGATGAACTGAAATTGATATCTTCTATAAATACTTTGGGCTATATTGAATTTGACACTCTTTGTGATCTAGATATCGTAGAGAAGATAATATTTTCTCAATCTGAATTGCCTTTGTTAAGTAGAAATATTTTTCATGCTATAGGCAAATATGAACATAGTGGTATATTTATGGTGCATAAAGTTTACATATGTTCAAATGAGGAAGCTCCTTTTGTGCTGCAACAACATGGTCAAGTAAATGAATGTTTTAAAACTAATAATATCTTGTCAATTTTTTCTAGTAATTTTTCATTGCAGCGGGGACAAAAAAAGCATTATTCACCGCGGTTGTGCAATATGGACAGTGCTCACTCTATCCCCATAAGCCTCTTTGTTGGACATACAAGCAAGCCGAGGACGGCATCTCATAAAGAAGGGGAGAATGATAAGATCATGCACGTTATCATTGCACCTACAAACATGACACAATGTTTATTTGTTTGGGATCCTGGCTCAAGTGAATGTGCACTCTTATTTGATGGACAAGATCAAGATGGCACACTATGTCGTCCACCACCTTGGCCTCCTCCTTTGATGCACACAAGAGGATTTGATAGTGTTGCACATATGGACCCACACATGAGAGAAGATGAACTTGAGTCGAGGATGACTCCAATTCAAGAAGGGGAGGATGATGAGGACATCACTTCTATGGATACAAACAACACTCCATTGAACATACATGATACAATCAATAGAGTTCACACACAACAATTAATTTCAGAGGTGACCCCGTTCATATATGTTTCCTTATATGTTTTTGAGAATAGATTGCTACCTAATGATATAATTGTGATTAGGATCCATGGAGAGGTTCAAGGAGTACTTGGGGGAAGTATTAGGGACGTGGAGGACCAGAGGATACGTTCAAAGAGGATGGAAACCGACTCCAACTCAAAATCGTGTCCAACTCGGAGTCCAGGAGTAGTACGCACTAAAACGGACGCTCAGGACGCATAAGAACTCCGTTTTCGACGTTCTACATATAAACGGAAAGGTGAGAGGATAAACTATCCAATGGTGCTGGTCCCATGTCGAAATTCCTTTGGAGTCAACGGGAATCGTCGAAACAAAATCGAGTTCAGAATCTGTCAGGGTGCTGCGCCACCCGATTGGACCATTGGGCCTTGTATCAAGTCTAAGTACATTATTTTTCGTGTTTTAGGGTTAGGTCACGACTCCAACACCCTCTTGGACGTCTTCCCACCTATATATACTCCATAGTAGCCGCCATAAACAATTGGGTTTTGCTTAGATCAATAATATCGTCGTTCTACGGTTTGTGAGACTCCAACTTAGCAATTCAGATTGCTTCTACCTTGTTCTTGCTTGTGTTCTTGGTTGCACTTACAGGGATTAGCGTTCTTGGCGAGGTCAATCGCGTGTAGAACGGTTGATAACCAACGGAGCGGTGGTGTAGTGATTGCAGGGGTTGTTCGTGTTCTACTCGAGAGCCTTGGATCATCAACGTCGAGATCTTCATCAATCGACATACCCATTACCTTTCGGAATATTGGGACCAATTTTCTTATCAACTATGCTTGATGAGTATCAAACTCCTAGAAAATTTTGGGCAGATGCAATTGCAACCGCTTGTTATGTCTCAAATCGTGTTTTCTTGTGTGCTAAGCTAGGAAAAACACCATATGAACTTCAGTTTGGACACTGGCCTAGTGTCACACACTTCCTTGTCTTTGGTTGTAAATGCTTTGTTAAGAAACATGGTAATCTTGATAAACTTGAAGCTAGATCTGTTGACGGCATGTTTCTTGGCTATCCATCTCAAACTAGAGGCTATCGTGTGCTTTTAATTGAGACTAACAAAATTGTGGAGACATGTGAGGTTTCTTTTGATGAAGTTAGCCCAGGTACTAGCTCTAACATTTCAGGTCCAGATCCACATCCGCAGGGGGAGAGTTTTTCATCGAAGAATACAAAGAAGTGGTGATGTGTGAGGACTGGGTCCACACATTCCACAAATCGCAGAGGGTGATGTCGTGCGATGCGGCACGCAACAGCACACACGAAAAGAATAGGCCAAAATATGAAGTTTTATTTATAGAAACAGCGGAGGTCATTTACAATCAATAATGTACAGCAGAAGTAATACTCATAGCTAAACTCTCAGCCTAGCTATGCGAAAGTGCAGCCGTCCAGCCCGGGGACGCTACACACTAGCAACACAAAATAATTCACTGCGACGTGCAGGGCACCCACTCGGCGGTATATCTCGACGGGGGCATCACCTCATCTTCGGGCCCTTCCTCATATGCCTCACCTGCAAACAACTAAATATAGCAACCGTGAGCACGAAGGCTCAACAAGACTTAACCGTCTCACCTAAACATGGAACTCTACATGCAGGGATACCTAACATAGGAATAGATATAGCAGTAAATGACACGCCTACATGTTGATCCTTAATTTTTAAGTTATTAGCAGCAGCTTAAAGGTTCAATAAAAGTAACTTTAGTGAGCATATTCTATAGCAATCATAGTTGCAAAGCAGTTATAATTCAATACATCGTATTCTCCTAGCTTCTTCAGTATTTACTACGTCACAGCGTAATGAACAAGCGATACTCAAATAACCGCTAGGGACGGTGATTGCAATCAGTAGACAACCAGATAACACGTCACGTACACCCGTGCATGAGAAACGTGCAATGTTCCTCACAATGTCATATGCAACAACCTTTCAAAAGAAACTCAAACACCGAACCGGTCTCACCATTGCAGGCATAAGGTCCCCGCATGGAGCGTGTCTGTGCCCGTTGGCAGATTTACACCTTGCTTCCCTCAACCCACCCCTATCGATAGTGGGCTATGCCTCGACACCCAAGTTATCAAGTTACATCGGTTTCCTGGGTTCCATGTGCCCAGTATGCATCCGGTCTAGTTCAAACTTGTCCAGCAGGGCCGCACACGGATCGGTCCCCAATCGACATAAGCAGGGCTATGCACGTGAGACCACGTCTCACTGCATCCTATTTCGCTGCTCGGTCTCCAATTCATAATCATAAACCATTCTTTGATCAAATCCATCCTGTGTGATAAAATCCTATCTCGCGAGTAGATTCCAAATACTCAACTTCTACCGAATTCCTCAAAACATTAGCATGGCATTTTCTATTCGTCGAGCTGTAGACCTACCCAATACTCCTTGGGATTTGTGGGTCATGCAAGTGGAGTAACAAGCACCTTAGCTTGACTGCACAAAACTCATCCTAGACATAAGTGATACAAATAGAAACTTTGAAATAGCACTTAAAGGCAAATCAGAGCTTGTCTGGCTGTGAGTCAGTATCAAAGTTAGCTCCTGGGACGATGCTATCCAAGGCCTCTGGCTCCTCCTCGATCTCGGTCACAATATGATATGCAATATATAAAGTACATGAGTGATAGTAAAACTATATAAAAGATCATATAAATACTGATCAGGTAAGAAGATGATTTTAATTGGCCTGGGATTTTTATAGTGGATACTAGGTTGTATGAGGGACAACTGGGCCAAGAATTTGAGATGTTCAAGGAAGCTTGTTGTCTCTAAATCTCAAACAAGTAAAGGCCTTCTCTGAAATTTGGTATTAAATTTGGAGTTTTTTTATGGCTAACGGTGGATTATTATGGTAGAGGAGGTCTCACTAGTTCTAGGAAATTTTACTTCATAATTTCTGAGCTTCCTACAGGGAGAAATCTATTTTTCAAATTTGCAAGAAATTCTGACAAAGTTTCTGTACATTTCTCATTTTCCAATTGACATAGGTGATTTGAATACTGTTTGGTCCAGTAAATGAAGTCCAATAAACTTGAAATTTTTACTGGCGATCAAGAGTATTATAGTTAAGTTTCTGACCAGATTTGGGAATTTTCCAATTAGCATAACATGAATAATTAATTTTCCAAGCAGTTAGCTCAAAGGAATTAATTATGAAAATTATGGGACTTTCATGTCCAACAAATTACACCACTGCAAAATATGGTTCAAGCTGAGTCTATCAGGATTTATTGGGAATTATTTGAGCAATTCTACTAGGAGTAATAGAATTTAGAAGTCTGCTCGAAATCTGGAATTAATTTTAATTGAAAATGTTTGAATTAATCAAACTAGGTCCCACTCATTTAAAATGGGCCAACCAGATCGGGGCCACACCGAGGGCCACAGGTTTAACTGTGCTGCCACACCAGATCCGGTGGCCACAGCAAATCCGAAGGAGGAAAACAGACGCTGACACAAGGGGCCTGCCACTCCCTTCGTCTTCCTCGCGATAGGGGCGGCGCCCGTGGGTGGCGCGGCGGCCAGTGGCGCATGCCGGCGTGGCTCGCTGGCAAAGCGCTACCGTGTCTCTCCCCACCTGATAATGGCTGCTTGTACCTAAATTCACGTGCTGAGAAGGATGGGAGGGTCATCCCAAGCTGAAGATGTCCGGGGCTGCGTGCTCGACGGCGGCGGCGGCACTAGGGTTCCGATGATGTAGGAACTTCACAGACGCAGCACAAACACCTCAGAAAAAGGTCGGGGAGGCTCCTGGTATCATGAGGGATGCCACTACATGGTGTAAATGATGTGGAACAGCCGGTAAGCACAAGTTCGTCGGTGAACAGGGGCGGTTTCAATGGTGGAGAGGAAAATTCACGATTGCAGGGCTTTGGTTGATAACAGCTCGGGAGGGTGCGCTAAGAGGTGTTCAAGATATATGCTAACTATCTTGGAGAATAGTTCTATGTGGAAATCGAATTGAATCAGAGACCTAACGACCAAGCTATGAACTAGCTTCGGTAAAAATGGAAATAAGAGAGCTATGTAGCATGGAATGGGATGAAACTTCAACAGAATGTTCTAGGTACCTTAGCCACCTTTTTTCTGTAGAGGTCGGTGGCTGAGGACGCTTTGTGCGGTGTGCCAATGGTGGAGCAGAGACGGCTCCCGGCGGCTTCACCCGTGAGCTCTGCCAAAACTACAAAATATCAGGCCAAACGGTGAGGAAACGAAGAACGGTTGGCACCAGGAGGTAGAGCAGAAGGTTAGGCTCCACTTTTCTTTTGAAGTAGGGAAGAAATGATGGCTGGATCGTTGGTGACACGAAGCTCAAACGGCAGCGCTGCTGGTGGCGCGGGAGAGAAAACAGAGCGAGGAACGCCGGTGCTTTTTCCACGTCGTCCAGGATATGAAGATAGAGACGGAGAGGGCTTGAAGTACACGCAAGGGAGGCCACGCAGCTTCTTACCATCAAGCTGGAGGGAACACCGAACGTGGAACGGCGGGAGGCAGAGAAAACAGAGCAGGCTGCATAGGTTCAGGCAAATGGGAGGTTGACCAGTGGGTCCCACTGCCCCTTTCATCTCTATCTTCCTCCGATTAAGGAAATATCCTACCAACTGATGTCCAAAATTCATGAACAATTCCAGATAGTCTCAACTAAATATCTAGTATTTGATTCTGGAATCAAAACTTTGAATTGGTCAAGTTTCAATGAAATTTCAATTTTGAATTTGAATTTGGAAGAGTTCAATGTTTCCACTGAATTATATAGCAATTGTGCTTCAAAAATTTTGAAACTTTGCAAAGAGGCTATTTGGAATATTTGGAATTTAATGGTGAACTCAGATTTTTATTTTCACAATGTTTGAACAGGAGCATGTTTTGAAAATTTGAATTCCCTCCATTTAAGTTTGAATTGGTTTGATTTTTCAATTTCCATTTTGATTTCTTTTTCCCATTCAAATTTTAAATTCTCCTATCTGAACTTTGCACTATGAATTTTTGGGGCTTTTACATTCCTCCCCCTTAAAAGAATCTCGTCCCGAGATTACAATTGAAAGAGACGGAGGTAAAAAGATTACCGAATATGAGATGATAACAAATCTAGATAATTTGATCGGAGATAGTCCTTGCTTTCCCATGTCGCTTCGTCAGCGGTATGTTTGCTCCACAAGACTTTGTAGAAGCACAAAGTCCAGTTTCTTGTGGTGTGAGTCTTTTCATCAATAATCCGGATCGGATACTCAGAATAAGTGTGATCCGGTTGGAGAGCTTCAATATCTTCGGTGCAGAATTCAGCTGGGGATTTATGGCATTTCTGCAGCTGAGAGATGTGGAATACATTATGAATACCAGCAAGTGAGGCCAGTAACTTTAAGTGATAGGCCACGGGTCCATACTTTTCAATGATAGCGAACAGACCGATGAATCACGGAGCAAGCTTTCCCTTCACTCCGAAATGATGAATTCCTTTCATCGGAGAGACACGAAGGTAAACGTGGTCTCCGATGTCGAAGTAGAGAGGTCGACGTCTTTTATCCTCATAACTTTTCTGACAAGATTGATCAGCCTTGAGATTGGCTTGGATCACTCGCACTCGTTCTTCAGCTTCATTCATGAGATCAATGTCGTATATCACTCGCTCGCCGGATTCGCAGCAGTTGAGTGGTGTGCGACATTTCCGGCCATAGAGAGCTTCATACGATGCCATCTTGATGCTAGCTTGATAGACATTGTTATATGAGAACTCCGCCAATGGTAAATGATCATCCCAATTTTTACTGTGGTGGATGGAACAAGCATGTAGCATATCTTCAATAACTTGATTCACCTGCTCAGTTTGACCATCCGTCTGCGGGTGATATGCGGAGCTTCGGATCAGTTTTGTCCCCAATGACGCAAGCAGCTGCTCCCAGAAATGAGCAACGAACAGCGCACCGCGATCTGAAATAATTGTCTGGGGAACACCATACAAGCACTTGATTCTTGGAATATACAACTCCACATATTTATTGGCAATGTACTTTTTATGTACAGGTATAAAATGAGCTGATTTGGTTAGTTGGTCGACTATCACCCAAATTGAATTATGCTTGTGGAATGTGAGAGGCAAACCGATGATGAAACCCATACTAATATCTTCCCACTTGCACACTGGAATTTTCAGTGGTTGCAGCTGTTCGGCTTCCCTCATGTGGTCGTCTTTCACCCACCGACATGTATCACACTCGAATACGTACTTTGCAATTTCTCTTTTCATCCGGGTCCACCAAAATCTGGTTTTGAGATCTTGATACATCTTGTTGCTGTCCAGATGAATAGAATACTTGGACAAGTGAGCTTCATCCAAGATTTTCTTCTGAAGTGTCAAATCACGGGGTACCACTATATGGTCTTTGAACCATAGAGTACCATTCTCATCACTTCGAAACACTTCATTTCTCCATTCTTCATTCTCCGCCGAATGTGCGACATACCCATGTCTTTCTTTTCAGCTTCCATAATCTCCTCTCATATGGTAGGAATGGGAGCAAGATTATAGAAAGCAACATATGGAACCAAGTATATACTCGGCTCGTCCTCTTCCATTGGAGTGACGGACAGATTATTGACGTGAGACTTGCGGCTTAGCGTATGGGCAACCACATTCTCCTTGTCGGGATGGTAGTGAATTTCAATATCATAATCTTTTATTAGCTCTAACCATCTTCATTGTTACATATTCAACTCCTTATGAGTGAAGATATATTATAGGCTCTTGTGATCGGTGTATAGATGCACTAGGTTTCTCAATAAATAGTGCCTCCACATTTTCAAAGCAAGCACCACGATAGTGAGTTCAAGGTCATGAGTTGGATAATGCTGCTCATGATTATGGAGCTGCCGTGAGCCATATGCAATCAGACGGCCTTCTTGCATTAACACACAACCGAGACAAATGCCAGACGTATCACAATAAACATCAAAAAATTTGGTCGTATCCGGCTGAACTAGCACTAGGGCTGTTGTGAGATGTTTCACCAATGGTTGAAATGTATCCTCACATGCCTTGCTCCAAATATATTTGGTCCCCTTTTTCAGCAGCTCTGTCATTGGTTTAGCGATTTTTGAGAAGTTAATGAACCTCCGATAATATCCCGCTTACCCGAGGAAGCTGCGAACTTTGTGAACGGACTTTGGAGACTCCCATTTCAGCACTTTCACAATTTTGCTTGGATCAACAGCGATGCCCTCTGCTGAAATAATGTGACCAAGAAATGGCATTTGGCTGATCCAAAACTCGCACTTGCTGGATTTTGCATACAGTTTGTGATCTCGCAATCATTGGAACACGATATGCAAGTGTTTGGCGTGTTCTTCCTCTGATTTAGAATAAACCAGAATATCGTCGATGAAGACTACAACAAACTTGTCCAACTCCGGCATAAACACTAAATTCATCAAATACATGAAGTGAGCCGGCGCGTTGGTAAGTCCGAACGACAAGACGAGATATTCATACAGCCCGTATTTCGTCGAGAATGCCGTCTTCGGTATATCCTCCGGTCAGATTTTTATTTGCTGGTATCAGACCAAAGATCCATCTTCGATAATACCTTAGCACCCACTAATTGATCGAAAAAAATATCGATGCGCGGTAGCACATACTTGTTCTTGATTGTCACGTCATTGAGCGGATGATAGTCCACACATCCACGTAATGTCTTGTCCTTCTTCTTCACAAATAATGCGGAGCAGCCCCAAGGTGATGAACTTGGGCGTATGAGACCTTTGTCCAGCAGGTCCTTCGAATGCTCCTTTAATACCGCCAACTCATTTGGTGCTATTTTGTACGGCCTTCGAGACATAGGCGTGGTTCCCGGAGTAAGTTCAATATTGAACACAATGTCCCTATTCAGTGACATACCCGGAAGGTCATCGGGAAACACGTCCGGATATTCATGGACCACACGAATGTCCTCAAGCTTTGTGGCTTCCGTGTTGTATGTGGCTGGAATTATTTGGATAAGGCGGTTCAGAATAAGAGTGTGTGGTTCATATAGTGGAGAGTTTAAATGGACCACACGTTGAGTGATGTCGAGAACAGCACTATGACGGTGTAGCCACGACATTCCTAAGATGACATCGAGCTTTTGACCGTCTAATATAATTAGAGAAGTCGGATAGATATTCCCACCCATCTTAAGTTTGGCTTTATGGACTTTTATGTCCGCTGCTATTTTCCCACCCAGAGAGCAAATCAAATATGGACTTTCTGTGGGAGTGATAGATAATTGAAGCTTGACAACATATGATTGGCTAATGAAATTATGGGTGGCACCGGAGTCAAAGAGCATGACTACGGGATTTTGGAGTAGAGAAAACGTACCCGTGAGGACGGGTTCGCCTTCCGGCACGTCTTCGATGGCTATGTGGTGGATGTTGCCAGGTTTTGGTGCTGGTTTCTTGGGCTGGTTGCGGGGCTGAGTTGGACCCAGATATGGTGCTTGCGCGCTGCCTAGTCGCTGTTCGGGGCAGTCTCTTGAAAAATGCCCAACACGGCCACACGTGTAGCACGTGTATTGTGTCGGGTTCCAGCCAAGCTGCGTACGGAATCCCGGTGCACGTGGTGGAGGTGGATACGCACGATCCTTTGCTGCTGCTGCTGCTGCTGTGGAAATGGCGGTCGGAAACTCTGTGCGTTGAAAGAACAATTGCGGAACTGCTGCGGTTGTGCCGATGGCTGCCATCGCTGACCAGATGGTGAGTGATACACCAAGCGGTACTTCTATGGACCACCACTGCTGCAGCTCGATGGCGCTCTCTGTTTCCTCTTATCAGAAACGAGCTCGCGCTGAGCGTCTTCTTGCACTATCGCGCCATTGACGATGTCGTTGAAGGTGCCGCGATTTGCATTGTGCGAGTTGGACCTTCATCATGGGATTAAGGCCCCGGAAGAATGTATCTCGCTTCTTATCTTCCATCCCCACATAATCTGGCGCCTACCGCGCCAAATGATTGAACGCACGGGAGTATTCATGAGCAGTCCTCCCGTCTTGCTTCAGCTCCAGAAATTCCTGAAGCTTCCTCTTCATGATACCGGGAGGTATATGGTAGGCATGGAACACCTCCCGGAAACTCGGTCCATGTGACCGCATGACCAGCCGGTAGTGAAGCAATGTAATTCGCCAACCAAGCACCGGCGGATCTATGAAGCTGTTGCGCTGCGAACAGTGCCTTCTTCTGTTCTGTGCATCCTAACAGACCAAACTTTGCCTCGAGTGTGCGGATAAAGTTGTCCACCTCCAGAGGCTCCTTGGCCTCCGTGAAGACAGGTGGATGCGTCGCCAAAAAGTCTGAGTACAAACTCTGTTGGGGCTGGCGTTGCCCATTGCCTTGTCCCCCCCCCCCCCCCCCCCCCCTTGACGAGACGAATTCTGCACCAATATCCGTAGCAACTCAGTTTGCTCATCGCGCGAGCCGAGTACTGCAGCCAGAATCTCCGCTATAGTCATTGGAGGTTCAGGTGGTGGTTGTGGAGGGGCCTGTTGCTGCGGTGTCGTGGTTTGCTCCCGGGTCAGAGATTCATCCTCACGACCCCGGCTAGAGCCTCCCATCTTGGGCGTAGAACGTGTTGAAAGTGCATCTAGGTTCCCCGTGGGTTTTGGATGATTGATGACGACAATTAAGTCGCTAATGAGCTCATATGATCTTTGCACAGGTGTGGACTCGATCGGAGACGCAAACCCTCAAAAAGGAAAAGGACGGAAACGGAGTCGACTCGAAGCGAGAAACTAGGGTTTCTAGCGTGTTGAGTTAGACTAGCCGTAGAAATAGGAGGGTGTGTGCGTAAAGTGCAAAGAGATCAAAGTAGGAGCTCAAGAGTGGTGTTTGAGGTAGAAATCCTATTTGAAGTTGAAGTTAGAGTAGTCTGGCAGGAATGGCCGGACTAGTCCGCCTTAGGGCCGGACTAGTCCGCTCCTGGCCAAACTAGTCCGTTTTCACATGGACCAGAAGGTCCTGTGTGACTTCCAACTAGTCCGTAGTGGACCGGACTAGTCCGGGGTACCCCTTGAAGTGGAGTTTCGGGACTAAGTCCTAGAGAGCGGACTTGTCCGTTTTGGGGCGGACCAAAAGGTCCTGTGTGAGATCGGACTAGTCCGTCAGTGGGCCGGACTAGTCCGTGGTGCCGAGTGCAGAGAGGTTTGCGACTAAGTCTGGGTAGGCCGGACTAGTCCGCCCTTGGGGCCGGACTAGTCCGTGGTCTCCAGACTAGTCCGTTTTCACACGGAACAAAAGGTTCTGTTTGAGATCGGACTAGTCCGGTAAGGGCCAGAATAGTCCGTTGTCGAAGTAACTGTTTGAATTTGAGGTTTGGTGGGTAGCGTGACGATTGCCGCGTAGTGCGACAGTTGTTAGAGGGGTCAGTGGTCCCCTAGGTCGGACTAGTCCGGGCCTGAGGCCGGACTAGTCTGCCCTTTTGCTGAGGTCAGCAGTTTGGGCTCGGGACCCCTATAAAAAGGGGACCCCCGACCTCATTTCAAACTCTCTCGAACCCTAGCGCCGCCACAGCCAACTTGGAGCACTCTTAAGCCTCTTTCTTGCCAACTTTCCCTCTAAAACTAATTCTTGAGTGGATTAGGGTTTAGTGAGGTGTAGAAGAGGAAGAACATTGCGCTTGTGCTCCCGGTTTGATCTCTTGCACTCATTGAGTCTTTGTGAGCTGTGTATTGAGTGTGTTTCGTGTTGTTGATCATCTTTGTGGCGTGGGAGCCTCAGATTGTGAGAAGCCCCAACGAACTTTGTAATCACCCTTGTGATTAGTGGAAAACCAAGTTAGGCCCGTGCGGTAAACTTGGTGAGGGAAGGGTTGGTGAACCCGGTCCTTTGTGGACTCCTCAACGGGGAAGTAGATTCTTGTGTGGAATCGAACCTCGGGATAAAATCCTTGTGTCTCCGTGTTCTTTGCACTTTGTTCATCGAATATTCCGTTCTAGGGTTGCTAGTTTTGTTTTGTGTTTCTCCTTGCTTAATCTTGTTGAAACTTGACTCACTCTTGTGTTGATAGTTTCTAAACTTGTCCTAAACATATCCTCACTTGTAGCCTCGAGAAAATCCCCTTAAAACTTGCTAAAAACACTTTTTAGGGTTCTTCACGCAGGCTGACCGGACTAGTCCGCCCCCAGACCGGACTAGTCCGCCCCCTGTGATTTAATCTTGTTTTATTAAGTCATTTGCAGGTCTATTAGCCTATTCACCCCCCCTCTAGGCAACTTTCAATTGGTATCAGAGCAGGACTCTCCACAAAGAGTCTAACAACTCGGAGAGATGGCTGGAGTGGTGAATGACGACGCCTTGAGCAGCAACTACGAGGCAACCCCGTGAGGAGACGCTAGCCTATCAAGATAAGCCAACGGACGATGAGGAGACTCGCCAACTCAAGGCGAAGCTCCGGGAGAAGCTGAACATCTCCAAGATCGATCCGTCGAACCAATCAAGTGGTAGTGGCAGAGTCAACTACAACCAACAAGGGTTCAACTATGAACGCCTTGCCGCCAACAACCACTACCTCTCCATCCCATTGGGGAAACCTCCCCAATTCGATGGAACTGATTACGGCATGTGGAAACATAATATGAAGATCCACCTCGTGCACTCAACCCGGCGTTGTGGCAAATTGTCATGACCAGGGTGGAGATTCCAAAGGATGAGGACAACATCACTCAAGAACAAGCCATCCTCATCCACCGCAACGCTCAAGCTGCAGGTGTGATTATCTCATCTCTCTCAAGAGATGAGTTCAACCGCGTCGATGGCCTTGAGGTGGCCAAAGACATATGGAACACCCTCAAGACGGTGCATGAAGGAAATCGGGTGGTCAAGGAGGCCAAGATCGAGCTCATCGAAGGAGAGCTTGGGAGATTCGCCATCTTGGATGGTGAATCCCCCCAAGACATTTACAACCGGTTGAAGGTACTTATCAACAAGAGCCGATCATATGGCTGCACCAAGTGGACCGACCACGAGGTTGTGAAGAGGATGATCCGGGCATTCATGCCTAGGAACGTCGCTCTTTGCTCCATGATTCGAGAAAGCCCGGGGTTCACTCAAATGACCCCGGAGGAGGTCCTTGGCAGGATCATCAACCATGAGATCATGGAGAAGGAGGCGCTCTTCTACAACGACCTTCAGAAGTTCACCGCCTCCAAGATGAAGAACGTTGCACTCAAGGCAACACCCTCTTCAAAGGATCAAGAAGAAAGTGATGAGGAGAGCCTCGACACCGATGAGGAAGAGGCCTTCTTCATCAACAAATTCAAGAGAATGATGAGGAGGAAGAAAGGTGGATACAACCATGAGGGCAAAGGGAAGGAAAGAGCAAGGCCCAAATCAAAAAGGTCTTGCTACAATTGTGGTGAGTATGGGCACTTCATCACTGATTGCCCACATGAAGAAGCGAAGAAGAAGAAGGAGGGCAAGCCTCAAGATAAGAAATTCTTCAAGAAGAAGAGGTCCTCCGGACAAGCCCACTTGGGGAAGGAGTGGGACTCTAATGATGAGTCCTCCTCCGAAGAAGAGGAGGAGAAGATGGCTACCATAGCCATCGGGAGGAGCTCCAAGGGAAGCAAGCTCTTTCCCAACCTCAACGACGACTACAAACCTACTTGCCTTATGGCAAGGGAGGGAAGGAGAAAGGTAACATCTCATCCCTCCTCCTCAACTTCCTCACAAGATGAATTTGATAGTGCTAGTGAGAATGAACACATGTTTAAGGACATAAGCAAAAGCACCTTGCGAAGGATGAAATTGCTTATGGATGAGATCTTTGAGAAGGAGGATCTCATTAACAGACAAGAGGACATGCTCATCCTTGAAAAGGAGAGATGTCAAGAGCTCAACGAGCTCCTTGAGCTTGAAAGAGAGAAGAGCAAGGAATTGGAACACGAACTTGCTCTAAGTAAGAAAACGTGTTCAAGTCTTGAGGAGAAAACAATTGAGCTCAAGGATGAACTTGGGAACTTGTCAAAAGTTAACAAGATCCTTGAGACTCAAGTTGAGTCTCTCAAGAACAATGTAGCCTCTTCCTCTAAGAGCTCAACCTTCTCAAAGGCCTCATCCAATGCAACTCCGCCTTGCAAGTGCTCTAACTTAATCCTTAAGCTTAAGGATGAAATCAACTCAGCACAAGGCAAGCAAGCACCTAAGGGTGCCATCTTTGACAAGGAGAAGGTGGCGTATGCACGAAGTGCATACACCAACACAAGACCTCCCCATGTCAAGGATGGTCTTGGCTATACTAGAGGTGGAAGGCATAACGCCAAAACCTCCAAGTATGGCAAAGACATGATTGTCTTTGTTAAGGGGAGTTCATCCCCAACTAAAATTGAAAAGAACTCACCCTCTAGCAACAAATTGCCTAAATCTGAATCGCATCCTCTATTCCATGATTTTGATGCATCTTATGTGCTAAAGAGGAACAAACACGGCAAAGTGTTTGCTATATATGTTGGGCCACTCCGCAAGAGCCCCAAGCCTTGCGTGTGGGTGCCCAAATGCCTAACTACTAACGTGAAAGGACCCAACTCCGCTTGGGTACCTAAAAGGAAGGCATAAACTTGTTTTGTAGGCTTACTCCTCCGGTGGATCGAAATGGGTGTTGGATAGCGGATGTACCAACCACATGACCGGAGAGAGGAGCATGTTCATAGAGTATGAGGAGAATGAGGACCCAAGTGAAGGAATCTTCTTTGGGGATAATAGCCAAGGGAAAATCCTTGGCTCCGGTAAAATTTATATCTCCCCTTCGCATACTTTATCTAATGTTTTGGATTTTGATTCCCTAGACTATAATCTCCTATCCATATCACAGCTTTGTGATAAAGGATATAAGTGTGTTTTTTCTAGTGAGGGTGTGAATGTTCTGAGAGAGGGTAATGACTCAATAGCCTTTAAGGGAGTGCTCAAGGGAAAGCTCTATCTTGTGGATTTTACCACGGATAAAGCTCAACTTGACACATGCTTAATGGCGAAAGCCAACATGGGATGGCTTTGGCATAGAAGGCTAGCCCATGTTGGAATGAGTAACCTTCAAAAGCTCCTTAAAGGAGAGCACGTTCGTGGCCTAAAGGATGTGGTATTTGAAAAGGATAGGCCATGTAGTGCATGCCAAGCGGGAAAGCAAGTAGGAGCTCAACACCCCTCTAAGAATGTCATGACGACAACTAGACCTTTGGAGTTACTCCATATGGATCTTTTTGGCCCCATTGCTTACATTAGCATCGGTGGCAACAAGTATGGTCTAGTCATCGTTGATGACTTCTCTAGATATACTTGGGTGTTCTTCTTGCATGATAAGAGTGAAACCCCCGGTGTCCTCAAGAAATTCCTAAGGAGAGCTCAAAATGAGTTCAACTTAAGGATAAAGGCTATAAGGAGTGACAATGGCACCGAATTCAAGAACATGCAAGTAGAAGAGTTCCTAGATGAGGAGGGCATCAAGCATGAGTTTTCCGCTCCCTATTCTCCTCAACAAAATGGAATTGCCGAAAGAAAGAATAGGACGCTTATTGAGATGTCAAGGACGATGCTAGATGAGTACAAAACATCGGACCGGTTTTTGGCGGAAGTGGTTAACACCGCTTGCCATGCCGTAAACCGATTGTACCTTCATCGCCTCCTCAAGAAGACTCCTTATGAGCTTCTCGTTGGTAAGAAGCTCAATGTTTCTTACTTTCGTGTCTTTGGTAGCAAGTGTTATATCCTCAACAAGAAGCCTAGGACTTCGAAGTTTGCTTCAAAGTCCGATGAGGGTTTCTTGCTTGGATATGACTCAAACACACATGCGTACCGTGTGTTCAACAAATCCTCCGGAATTGTTGAAATAGCACGTGACGTGGTGTTTGATGAAACCAATGGCTCTCAAGTGGAGCAAGTTGATCAACATGCCATTGATAAAGAGGAACCTCCACTAGAAGCTTTAAGGAGAATGGCACTTGGAGATGTTCGCCCACAAGAACCATCCCAAAGCCCAAGTGACCATCATCATTATGAAGTAGGTAAAACTCCCATTGGACAAGTTGGAGATCCACTAGATGCTCCCCAAAATGATAATGGGAATGAAGATCAAGGGGGAGGCATGGATCAAGGGGGATACCAAAGTGAAGAAGATAAAGCAAGTGATTCAAGAGCTCAACCTCCGCATCCTCGTGTTCATCAAAGTGTTCAACGGGATCACCCCGTTGACAACATTCTAGGAGATATCACAAGAGGAGTAACAACACGTTCACGTGTTGCAAACTTTTGTGAGCACTTCTCCTTTGTCTCATCCTTGGAACCCCATAAGGTTGAAGATGCCTTAAGAGATCCGGATTGGGTAGTTGCCATGCAAGAGGAGCTCAATAACTTTGAAAGGAACAAGGTTTGGGAGCTTGTCAAGCGCCCACAAGCTAATGTTGTTGGAACCAAGTGGGTGTTCCGCAACAAACAAGATGAGCATGACGTGGTAACTAGGAACAAGGCACAACTTGTGGCAAAAGGGTACTCACAAGTTGAAGGATTGGATTTTGATGAGACATTTGCCCCCGTAGCTAGGCTTGAGTCAATTCAGATACTACTAGCTTTTGCTACTCATCATGACTTCAAGCTCTACCAAATGGATGTTAAGAGTGCATTCCTTAATGGCCCAATCAAGGAAGAAGTTTATGTAGAGCAACCTCCAGGGTTTGAAGACCAAGACTATCCTAACCATGTTTACAAATTGCGAAAGGCTCTTTATGGCCTCAAGCAAGCTCCTAGAGCTTGGTATGAGTTCCTAAGAGACTTTCTAGTTGAAAATGGTTTTAGGATAGGCAAAGCGGACTATACCCTTTTCACAAAGCACTTCAACGAAGATCTTTTTGTTTGCCAAATATATGTGGATGACATCATATTTGGTTCCACAAATAAGGTGTTTTGTGATGAGTTCTCCAAGATAATGACGGAGAGGTTTGAAATGTACATGATGGGTGAGTTGAAGTTCTTTCTAGGATTTCAAGTAAAACAACTCAAAGAAGGGACGTTCATAAGTCAAACTAAATATACACAAGATATTCTAAGGAAGTTTGACATGGATATGGCAAAGCCCATCAAAACCCCTATGGGAACAAATGGACACCTAGACCTAAATGAGGATGGTCCAAGTGTGGATCAAAAGTTGTATAGGTCTATGATTGGTTCACTTCTCTATCTTTGTGCATCTAGGCCCGATATCATGCTAAGTGTGTGTATGTGTGCACGCTTTCAAGCGGCACCTAAGGCTTGTCATTTGACCACCGTTAAAAGGATCTTGAGATATCTAGTACACACACCTTCCTTAGGACTTTGGTACCCCAAAGGATCTAAGTTTAACCTCATTGGATATTCCGATGCGGACTATGCGGGGTGCAAAGTTGATAGGAAGAGCACATCGGGTACATGCCAATTCTTGGGTCGATCTCTAGTGTCTTGGTCCTCCAAGAAGCAAAACTCTATTGCTCTCTCCACCGCCGAAGCGGAATATGTTGCAGCTGGAAGTTGTTGTGCACAACTTCTTTGGATGCGACAAACCCTTAGGGATTATGGGATTAACTTGCGCAACATTCCACTCTTATGTGACAACGAGAGTGCCATAAAGATAGCCCATAATACGGTGGAGCACTCTAGGACCAAGCACATAGACATACGACATCACTTCTTGAGAGATCACTCAATGAAGGGAGATATTGTGATTTCTCATGTGAGGACGGAACATCAACTCGCGGATATTTTCACCAAGCCTCTTGATGAGAAGCGTTTCTGTGAGCTAAGAAGTGAGCTCAACATTTTGGATTCTAGGAATGTGGCTTAAACCACATTCCTCACATTTTTTGAGCTATATTCCGAAATAACTCTTCTCTATCGTGATTTCTCTTCAAAATCTGTTTGAGAAAACCTTTTCTTGGAAATTGATCATGTTTTTGTCATATTTATCTTCAATAATCATGTTTGTGTTGCTTGTTATCCATAAGGACCAATAGTGTGTGTGCAACTCAAAAACATCGCCTTTCAGCCCAGTCGGACCGGACTAGTCCGCCCCTGTGGACGCACAAGTCCGGGTCCAGACTAGTCCGCAGCTGGTCCGCAGACCGGACTAGTCCGCCCTTGCCACCGGACTAGTCCGGCCCTTGGAGACTTAAACCCCAGGGGCGGCCAAAACCCTTCCTCTCCCTCTCACTCCCGCTTCTCTCCCTCACGCGCGCTAGAAACCGCCCTCTTCGGCGATTTTTCGCTCCAACCACCAAATCTCGATTCCAATCCGTGCATTGGAGTCTTTGGGAGTGAGGGATCATTTCCCCGCGCTTCACCTTCGCAATCCATCGTCGATTTCGTCGATTCTCGCGGATTTGAGAAGGTATTCCCACTTTTCAAAAACTTTCCCCATTTTTGATTCTTGAGGTTTTTGATAGGAACACCTTCATAGATATTGTTCCATATACTCTTGTGATCACAGCCTAGGAGTATTGCGCGCTGATCTGAAGATTTTTTCGATGATTCGATTAGGGTTAGGGTTTATCATGCACAACCCGCACTAGTCCGGCCCCAGGCGGACAAGTCCGGTTTGCACAGAGCAAACCCTAGTCCTAGTCTTCTGTCGAGACTTCTTCCGCAATGCTTCCATCTCCTTGAACTCATACCTCCCCGTCTATTTATTTTCCGCAGCATGTCGAACTCGGAGCGCTCCCCTTCTCGTCTCAACCCCGCGGGCGATGAAGAACGCCTCGAGACCTATCGGGGCCGCACCGAGGAGAGAGGTGCGGAAGTACCCCGGGAGGGCCGCACCAAGGCTCAGATCGTCGAAGCAAGGACGAAAGTTGCCCTCATTAAGGTGCAGAAGGAAAAAGAAGAAAGGCGGCTGAAGGCCCTCGAAGCCTCCAAAGTAGATGCCACCATCTACAATGAAGAAGAAGCCTTGGCACGAGCAACTGCAGAATCCCTGAATGAGCTAAGGAGGAAGAAAAGGCAAGACAGGGAGGCTCACAACTCCAGGGCCGCTGAGGCCAATGCCCCTAAAAGGAAGAAACTCGTCACTGTTGGCGAGAAGACAAAGGGCAAGGAGCAAGCCCAAAGGGAAGAAGAGCCAAGGGTCGAGCGTGACCCTAAGAAAGGAAAGACTCCAGCTCCAGTCGAGCCGAAGAAGAAGAAGCCCTCCGTCAAGGTGCCAGCCAAGAAGGCGCCCGGAGGAGTTATGATTCGTGAAAAAGGGAAGGCTCAGGCTGTTGGCCCTTTTGTAATGCACAGTCCAGCACGCAACCCAAACCGTCAGCCCATCTCTCAGCGAACACATTCAAGGGAAAAGGAGCTGAGAAGGCAAGGAGGCTCAGAGATGAGAATGTCTATAGGTATGAGAGGTCCACAGCCGATCCTCGGTTCTGGTGTGACTTCCATTGCGATTACTATCGCACAGTCTACCAGGCCATGAAGAAGTCAGTGATCCAGGCTCAATGGCTGGACTGGACCTATATGGCGAAGAAGAAACATGAGGCGTTTGACGCAGTGATCGAGGCAGCTGAGCGCCAAAGAATCAAGGACATTCTTGGATTCAAGTATGACTGGAATGAGGAGGTCATAGTACAGTTCTATACCACAGTTCACTTCCATTCTCGTGGTGACCGAGCCATCACTTGGATGACCAAGGGTGAGCAGTACTATGCCACCTTTGAGGTGTTTGCTCAGGCTCTTGGTCTGGAGAGTCACCTGGACCATGAGATCATTATCTCCAATCTCAAGGCCATGGACAGGGATGACATGAGCTATATGTACCCTCCTCACGTCCGGTGTGAAGCTGGATTGGCCAGGAACATCCTCCCGTTCTACAGAATCCTTAACAGGATTCTCAGGAGGACAGTGGCTCCCAAAGAAGGAGATGCAGGGATCATCCAAGGTCACCTCAGGCACTTGTTGGCTCTCATTGATGGACATGAGATGTTCAACCTTGTAGATTACATCTTTGATGATATCTACAACATCTCACACACACCCAACCGTGCCTGTGGCTATGCCCCATACATTATGTGTCTGATCGAGAAGGTGTCCGGGCTTGTGTTTGTGAAGGACACCACTCACCAGCCTCTTCGACCCCAGATGCCACCTGCTGTCCCGATTCCTCCGCGCCGGAAGAACGCGGATCCTCCCTCTCAGCCGGAGGAACCTCGTGGTGGAGCCTCTCGCCGTGCCTCTCACTCACCCGGTGGCTCCTCTAGCAGCGGAGTCCTCAAGTTTCTTCGGTCCATCTTCACCTCGTGCCGCAAAGCCGAGGTGCGAGCTCAGCGGACTGAGCGCTATGTAAGGAAGCTCTACGACAAGATGGAAATTCCGATGAGCCCTGAGGCCTCCGACGATGAGCTCACTCCATACCCCCTTCTCACCCCCGAGGAGTTGGCACTCTTGGGTGAGACAGAGGGTACCTCCTCACCGGGCTCCGATGACGACGACGACGATCAAGAGGAAGACGTTGAGGACCCGGAGGCCACGGAGAGCGACTCCCGCGACGGCGATAGTGACGAGGACGAGGACTAGCTTTTGGGTCCTTGTCCCCCTCTTCTTTTCCTTTTTGGTGCCTTGATGCCAAAGGGGGAGAGTTAGGGGGAGTGAGTCCTTTGTGTGTGTTTGGGGGTAGTAGCAGTCTTTTGTGTGGTGTGTTCTTGTCATTTGGACCTCTTTTGTAACTTATTCATGCTACTTGGTTGTTTACATTTGTGCAAGACTTTCTAATGTTGTTAAATATCAATATAATGTTCCTATTGCCAATCTTTTGATTATATTGATGCTTTTTATGTCTTGTCACAATTATTGAGCACATCACGTAGGCACCCCACCATAACGTGTGTGGGTATGAAAGATCTCCTCCACCTCTTTTACATGCTGCATACATTGAGGGGGAGTCATTCATACGCACACAAGTTATGAAAACCAAAATTTATACTCTTAATTGTGAAGGACTTGATGTGTTGTCATCAATCACCAAAAAGGGGGAGATTGAAAGTGCATCTAGGTTCCCCGTGGGTTTTGGATGATTGATGACGACAATTAAGTCGCTAATGAGCTCATATGATCTTAGCACAGGTGTGGACTCGATCGGAGATGCAAACCCTCAAAAAGGAAAAGGACGGAAACGGAGTCGACTCGAAGCGAGAAACTAGGGTTTCTAGCGTGTTGAGTTAGACTAGCAGTAGAAATAGGAGGGTGTGTGCGTAAAGTGCAAAGAGATCAAAGTAGGAGCTCAAGAGTTGTGTTTGAGGTAGAAATCCTATTTGAAGTTGAAGTTAGAGTAGTCTGGCAGGAATGGCCGGACTAGTCCACCTTAGGGCCAGACTAGTCCGCTCCTGGCCAGACTAGTCCGTTTTCACACGGACCAGAAGGTCCTGTGTGACTTCGGACTAGTCCGTAGTGGACCGGACTAGTCTGGGGTACCCCTTGAAGTGGAGTTTCGGGACTAAGTCCTAGAGAGCGGACTTGTCCGTTTTGGGGCGGACCAAAAGGTCCAGTGTGAGATCGGACTAGTCCGTCCGTGGGCCGGACTAGTCCGTGGTGCCGAGTGCAGAGAGGTTTTGCGACTAAGTCTGGGTAGGCCGGACTAGTCCGCCCTTGGGGCCGGACTAGTCCGTGGTCTCCAGACTAGTCCGTTTTCACACGGAACAAAAGGTTCTGTGTGAGATCGGACTAGTCCGGTAAGGGCCGGACTAGTCCGTTGTCGAAGTTACCGTTTGAATTTGAAGTTTGGCGGGTAGCGTGACGATTGCCGCACAGTGCGACAGTTGTCAGAGGGGTCAGTGGTCCCCTAGGCCGGACTAGTCCGGGCCTGAGGCCGGACTAGTCCGCCCTTTTGCTGAGGTCAGCAGTTTGGGCTCGGGACCCCTATAAAAAGGGGACCCCCGGCCTCATTTCAAACTCTCTCGAACCCTAGCGCCGCCACAGCCAACTTGGAGCACTCTTAAGCCTCTTTCTTGCCAACTTTCCCTCTAAAACTAATTCTTGAGTGGATTAGGGTTTAGTGAGGTGGAGAAGAGGAAGAACATCACGCTTGTGCTCCCGGTTTGATCTCTTGCACTCATTGAGTCTTTGTGAGCTGTGTATTGAGTGTGTTTCGTGTTGTTGATCATCTTTGTGGCGTGGGAGCCTCATATTGTGAGAAGCCCCAACGAACTTTGTAATCACCCTTGTGATTAGTGGAAAACCAAGTTAGGCCCTTGCGGTAAACTTGGTGAGGGAAGGGTTGGTGAACCCGGTCCTTTGTGGACTCCTCAACGGGGACGTAGATTCTTGTGTGGAATCGAACCTCGGGATAAAATCCTTGTGTCTCCGTGTTCTTTGCACTTTGTTCATCGAATATTCCGTTCTAGGGTTGCTAGTTTTGTTTTGTGTTTCTCCTTGCTTAATCTTGTTGAAACTTGACTCACTCTTGTGTTGATAGTTTCTAAACTTGTCATAAACATATCCTCACTTGTAGCCTCAAGAAAATCCGCTTAAAACTTGCTAGAAACACTTTTTAGGGTTCTTCACGCAGGCTGACCGGACTAGTCCGCCCCCAGACCGGACTAGTCTGCCCCCTGTTATTTAATCTTGTTTTATTAAATCATTTGCAGGTCGATTAGCCTATTCACCCCCCCTCTAGGAAACTTTCACGTGTACGCACCATTCTTCATCCACGTGATTTAAAAATCAGCAACATGTTTGTTTGCTTCATCCTGTCCATACCATAGCAATACGAGAATTGATCAAGTAACACGCATAACATTCAAACATCCTGATAAAGTGTAAACTTTACACAACATACACATCGCTGGACCAGGTTATCATAATCAAGTTCCAAAGTAATGAACTTCATGGTTGGAAGTCCATTTTGACTATCCTTGGTCACAACAAGACGTTGAGTGTGTTTGCGTACGTGTATCCTTGCTATTGTACAAGGCATACACATGTCATCGCTCGAAGTGATGTTTTGATTGTATCACGTACTCGATTCCAAACCAGAATATCAAATAACAGCCGCTGTACATGGGATATGACACAAGAAATTGAAACCAAAATGGTTTGAAATGAAAATTTCAAAACTGGTTTCACTGTCCAGATTCTGATCCAGCTGACCAGTCTGGAGAGGTTAAAATGTTTCGACAAGTTAGAGGCAAAATCTGGACTGCATTTTAGCTACAAATTTGTAGTACTCTCAATGAGCTTTCTAGAATGTATTTATTTGCCTCCATATCATTTCTGTATGAGGAGATATGTGTGGGGACCGGGTCCACACATTCCAGGAATCGCAGAGGGTGGTGTCGTGCGATGCGGCACCCAACAGCACACACGAAAAAGAATACGACAAAATACAAAGTTTTATTTATATAAACAGCGGAAGTCTTTTACAATACTTAATATACAGCGGAAGATAATATTCATAGCTAAACTCTCAGCCTACCTATGCAAAAGTACAGCTGTCCAGCCTGCGGACGTTGAACACTAGCCACACACAATTTACTGCGGCAAGCAGGGATCCCATTCGGCGGTATACCCCGACGGGGGCATCGCCTCATCCTCTGGCCCTTTCTCATATGTCTCACCTGCAAAAAACTTAATATAGCAACCGTGAGCACGAAGTCTCAGCAAGACTTAACCGTCTCACCTAAACATGGAACTCTATATGAAGGGATACTTAACATAGGAACGGATATAGCAGTAAATGACTCGCATATAACTTGATCATCATTTCACAAGTTCATAGCAGCAGCTTAAATGTTCAACAACAGTAACTTTAATGAGCCTAATCTATAGCAAACATAGTGGCAAAACAATTATATTTCAATACATCGTATTCTCCTGACTTCTTCAGTATTTACTACGTCACAGCACAGTGAACAAGCGGTACTCAAATAATCGTGAGGGACGGTGATTGCAATCAGGACACACCCGAATAACACGTCACGTACACCCATGCCTAAGGAGTGTGCCGTGCTCCTCACCACGTCATACGCAGCCACCTTTCACAAGAGAACTCAAACACCGAACCGGTCCTACCATCACATGCATAAGGTTCCCGCACAGAGCGTGTATGTGCCCACCGGCGAATATACACCTTACTACCCTCAGCCTACCCCTATCGAAAATGGGCTATGCCTCGACATCCAAGTCATCAAGTTATATCGGTTTCTTGGGTTCCATATGCCCAGCATGCATCAAGTATTGTTCAAACTTGTCCAGCAAGGCCGCACACAGATCAGTCCTCAATCGACACAAGCAGAGCTACGCACGTGAGACCACGTCTCGCTGCATCCTACCCGCTGCTCGGTCTCAATTTCACATTTATAAACCATCATTTGATTGAATTCGTCCCGCGTGATAAGATCCTACCTCGCAAGTAGATTCCAACTACTCGACTTCTACTGGATTCCTATAAACATTAGCATGGCATTGTCTACTCGTCAAGCTCTAGACCTACCCAATACTCCATGGGATTTGTGGGTCATGCAAGTGGAGTAATAAGCACCTTAGCCCTAATGCACAAAATTCACCCTAGACATAAGTGATACAAATAGAAAATTTGAAATAGTGCTCAAATGCAAACCGGGGCTTGCCTAACTGTGAGTCGGAGGGGAAGTTAGCTTCAGGAAGTAAAGTCTCCAAGGGCTCCGGGTCCTCCTCGATCTCGGTCATTATATGATATGCAATATATAAAGTACATGAGTGATATAGAAACTATAGAAAAGCTCTTATAACTACTGATCTTGTATGTAATTGGTTTTAATTGGTTCTGGGAGTTTTACTGTGGACACTAAGATCTATGAGGAAGATCTGGACCAAAAATTGGAGATGTTCAAGGAAGCTTGTTTTCTCTAAAATTCCAACACGTAAAAGGCTTCTCTGAATTTTGAATGGAGCTTTGTCATGGCTAAAAGTGGATGATCATGGTATAGGGGGTCTCACTGCTTCTGGAAAAATTTGTTTCACATTTTTCTGAGCCTCCTACAGGGAGAAATTGAATTTTCAAGTTTGGGGAAAAAGCTGAAATTGGTTATGTACTTTTCCTAATTTTAACTACATAGAGATTTGGAACACTGATCAACCCAGTAAATGAAGTCCAATGAACTTTAAATATTTACTGGAGATCAAGTGAAATACGGAGAGTCTCGTGACCAAAATTGGGAATTTTACAATTAGCAGAACAGGAGTAATTAATTTCCCAAGAAGTTAGATCAAAGGAATTAATTATAAAAAATTTGGAAGCTTCATGTCCAAAAAATTACACCACTGCAAATTTTAGATTGATATGAGTCTACCAGAATTTATTTGGAATTATTTGAGCAAATCTACTAGGAGAAATTGAATTTAGAAGTTGGCCCAAAGTCTGGAATTTATTTCCAATGGAAAAGTTAAAATAATCCAGGCTGGGCCCACTGGTTTAAAATCAACAAATAGCAGCTGAGCCACACAGGGGCCATAGGGTTTACCCGCGCAGCCGTATACGATCCGGAGCCCTAGCCGATCCGCGCGGTCGAACACGTCGCTGATAGGCGGGGCCCATAGACCTTTGCCTACCTCCCGACGCGGGCGGCGCTCCTCGCCGGAGCAGCGGCGGCGCGCACCGGTATCGCGGCGTTGACCTCCTCTTGGTCCAGTATTGACCGCCTAACCTTAAAATCGGCTGCGCAATACAATGGTGGGGTCCAATCGTGGTGGCGACAGCCAGAGATGGCGGCGCGACGACGGCGGCAGAGCTAGGGTTTTGGCGATGGCCGGCATCGCTCGGGAGTGGCGCGAGAAGCTCGGGGAAAGGTTGGGAACGTTCCTGGGAGCATGGGTAAGATGACTAGGGGGAGAAAAAGGGATGAAATCGCCGATAAAGTCGACTTCGACGGTGGACCGACGGGTTTTTATTGGCGGCAGGGAAAACTTGAATCGCTCGGCCTTCACTTGATTATCTCCCTTGATTCTTGGCAGAGGGGTGCGCTAGGAGGTATAGAATATAATCCTTCATTGGATTGAAGAATCGTTGCACGTAGAAATAGAATTAAATCGATGACCTAGGAATCTCCAAATGAACTAGCGTTGGTAAAACTCAAACCATGCACTCCATACTGAAGGAAAGGAGGCACGGCTTTTACCGTGAGAAAGAGCTCATGATGGAGATCCCTTTTGCTTTGGGAGTCGAGGCGTGACACAGCTTGTTGAGGTCTGGCTATGGTGGAGCAGAGGCGACATTCGTTTCCAACACCGGTGGCGTCCGCGCAACTGCAAACTACGGCCAACACAATGAGTAAAACAATGAGCCAATTGGCGTAGATCACAGCCTTGACGCCATCTTTGCTGTTTTCATCAAAGGGAAATGAGGCAAGGCTATGGTGCTCACCTGGGAGGAAGAGAAGGCGGCGAAAATGGCGACGGGAATTTGTTTTGGTGCAATAGAGAGTGGAGTACTCGTCGGTGGGGTGCCACAGTGCCTTAAGAAGGTGGAGGAGTCATCTAGCCACGCAGCTACTTGCCTCTGCATGTCCTTGTTGCGGTGGCGTGCCCTCCCGGCATTGAACCGCGGGGACAGCCGTGAAACAGAGCATTCACGGCTGTGTTTGACTGGCCAATGGGCCCCACTGCCCCTTTCATCCTAATCCTCCTCTGTTCCTTCAATTCACTCAACAATACTTGTCAAAAATTGCTAGATTTTTGTGGAGAGGTCAATTCAAATGTGTAGACTCAGATTCTGAAATTGGATTTCCAATTTAAAAAAGTTTCAGGTAAAATTCAAATTCGAATTTGAATTTGAATGGAATTCTATGGAGCCACTGAATTAAATAGCAAATGAGCTTCAAAAATTTTGAAACTTGGAAGAGATGCTATTTGGAATATTTGGAATTTATTGGTGAACTCAGATTTTTAATTTGGCAAAGTTTAAACCAGAGCTACATTGAATTTTTGAATCCCTTCTATTGAAGCATGACTTGATTTAATTTCTAAATTGTCATTTGATTTCTTTTCCCATTTCAATTTTTAAATTCTCTTGTATAAACTTGTACCCTGAATTTAGGGCTTTTACAATATGATTTTTGCAAGTTGATAGTGTTTCGGGAAAATTTTGACAGCACCTCCTTTGTTTAATGCTGATTTTGTCCACATTTTTCCAGATACAAAACATCAAAATATACAAAAATCATAACTTACAACATTGTTGCATACATTCTCAGGATTACATAAATGTATTACATGAAGTCATTCGTCGATTCTACTAAGAGATATGATAAAAACAATGACAGGATACAGAAACTATCCAGTCTCTGTCTAGATTTAACAGAGTTTGGAAATTTGAATTTTCGATTAGATTACAGGGGGATTCTGATCTGATGTTGAACAATAGAAATTTAGAGGACTCTCTAAAATTTCCAAACATGTGAGGAAGACCTTCAGTCGTTACTACCACAAAGAGTTGTGCTATCTCAAAGTTAAGCATTTTTCTGCCAGATTCTCAGTTTGAATCAGGAACCTGGCAGTTTAAGTTCAAATGAAATTTTCCAGTTTGAAATCTTGAAATCTGTCTTGGAGCTGAAAATGAAACATGTGGATGACTTCCTCAAGTTCCCAAACCATATGCCTGCTTACCGCAGCGACCACATGATTAATTGTCAATCTGACTAGCACGCTCCAAAACAGAGATTACAAATTAGAACTTAGTCCTAAGTTGGAAATTTTTTCTTGTTGTCGAGTCACACCTCCAGCACGGATATCGTTGTCGACGTGCCTGATGAAACTCGAAAGAAATGCCGGTACACCCTCACCAAAGAAAATCCTAAGCTGGTATTCCGACATAAGTCTCAACGGTAGTACTAATGGCGTTCACTCGCCAACGTTTTCAACTCGATCTACTTAAAATGTGGTTAGTGTCCTGCAACTACACACAAATTACTGATAAACCGTATGATGCCGTACGGCATGGCCCGCATGGGCGATCACTTCAGGCAGTCACAATAATATATATGAAAGTAAAAACATTCGTCCCGTATCATTCCATACGGGCCGCCCCGAGCTAAGCCACGTCTCAAGGTACATGACCGGGTCCCACGTGTTTGCATAATTCTGCACCAGTAGGAGGTGCATCGGGTTATGTCCCACTCGACGGGAGCTCCCACTAATTTTGAAGCACGCTGGAGTACTGCGTGTCATATGTTATCGGAAACATGGAGAGTTTTAGTGACTCATATTGACTTTTCGTGCCAGGCCACGCAAACAATCACATGCTACCTCTCGCATGGTGAGCTTACCGCAAGTGATCCGCTTGCGATGCAGTACCTTACCTCTTACCTGACGTCGGAGCGTCGTTACAGAATATAATAATACATAAGTTAGCTTGTCACCTTAAGTAACTAATACTATAGTAGTCCTTATGTGGGCATAGTTACTAATCCTCACTCGACTACTTCTAAGTTTTTAAAATAGCCTCTTTTCGATTTTGCTATTCCCAATGCGGCTCTGATACCAGGTCGTGAGGACCAGGTCCACACATTCCAAGAATCGCAGAGGGTGGTGCCGTGCGATGCGGCACCCAACAGCACACATGAAATTAATACGCCAAAATACAAAGTTTTATTTATAGAAATAGCGGAAGTCTTTTACAATACATAATGTACAGCGAAAGTAATACTCATAGCTAAACTCTCAACCTAGCTATGCAAAAGTGCAGTCGTCCAGCCCGGGGACGCGACACACTAGCAACACACGATAATTCATGGTGGCGTGCAGGGCTCCCACTCAGCGGTATAACCCGACGGGGGCATCGCCTCATCTTTGGGCTTTCCTCATATGTCTCACCTGCATACAACTTAATATAGCAACCGTGAGCACGAAGGCTCAAGAAGACTTAACCGTCTCACCTACACATGAAACTCTACATGCAGGGATACTTAACATAGGAATATAGCAGTAAATGTCTCACGTACATGTTGATCCTTAATTTTTAAGTTATTAGCAGCAGCTTAAAGGTTCAATAAAAGTAACTATAGTGAGCATATTCTATAGCAATCATAGTTGCAAAGCAGTTATAATTCAATACATCGTATTCTCCTGGCTTCTTCAGTATTTACTACGTCACAACGCAGTGAACAAGCGGTACTCAAATAACCGCGAGGGACGGTTATTGCAATCAGTAGACACCCGTATAACACGTCACGTACACCGGTGCATGAGAAACGTGTAATGCTACCCACGACATCATATGCAACAACCTTTTGCAAGAAACACAAACGCTGAACTGGTCCCACCATCGCAGGCATAAGGTCCCCACATGGAGCGTGTTTGTGCCCGCAGGTAGATTTACACCTTGCTGCCCTCAACCCACCCCTATCGACAGTGGTCTATGCCTCAACACCCAAGTTATCAAGTTACATCGGCTTCCTGGGTTCCATATGTCCAATGCATCCGGTACAATTGAAACTTGTCTAGCAGGGCTGCACACGGCTCGGTCCTCAATCGACACAAGCAGGGCTATGCACATAAGACCACTTCTCGCTGCATCATATCCCACTGCTTGGTCTCCAAATCATAATGATAAACCATTTTTTGATCAAATCCATCCCGTGTGATAAAATCCTATCTCGCGAGTAGACTCAAACTACACGACTTCTACCGAATTCCTCAAAACATTAGCATGACATTTTCTACTCATCGAGCTGTAGACCTACCCAATACTCCATGGGATTTGTGGGTCATGCAAGTGGAGTAACAAGCACCTTAGCCCAAATGCACAAAACTCATCCTAGACATAAGTGATACAAATAGAAACTTTGAGATAGCACTTAAATGCAAATTGGGGCTTGCCTGGCTCCGAGTCAGTATCAAAGCTAGCTCCCGGGATGATTCTGTCCAAGGCCTCCGGCTCCTCCTCTATCTCGGTCACTATATGATATCCAATATATAAAGTACATGAGTGATAGTGAAACTATATAAAAGATCATATAAATACTGATCAGGTAATAAGATGATTTTAATTGGCTTTGGGATTTTTATAGTGGATACTAGGTTCTATGAGGGAGAACTGGACCAAGAATTTGAGATGTTCAAGGAAGCTTGTTGTCTCTAAAATTCCAACAAGTAATGGCCTTCTCTGAAAATTGGTATTAAATTTGGAGCTTTTTTATGGCTAACGGTGGATGATTATGGTAGAGGAGGTCTCACTGGTTATATTAAATTTTGTTTCATAATTTCTTGAGCTTCCCACAGGAAGAAATTGATTTCACAAGTTTGCAAGAAATTCTGAAAAGGTTTCTGTACATTTCTCATTTTTTAATTGACATAGGTGATTTGAACACTGTTTGGTCGAGTAAATGAAGTCCAATGAACGTGAAATCATTACTGGAGATCAAGTGCATTTTAATGAAGGTTCTGACTAAAATTGGTAAGTTTCCAATTAGCATAACAGGAGTAATTAATTTCCCAAGCATTTAGCTCAAAGGAATTAATTATAAAAATTCTGGGACTTTCATGTGCAACAAATTGCGCCACTGAAAAATAGGGATAAAGATGAGTCTACCAGAATTTATTGGGAATTATTTGTGCAATTATACTTGGAGTAATTGAATATAGAAGTTTGCTCAAAATTTGGAATTAATTTTAATTGAAAATGTTTGAATTAATCAAACTGGGTCCCACTCATTTAAAATGGGCCAACCAGATCGGGTCCACACCGAGGGCCACGGGTTTAACCGCACTGCCGCACCAGATCCGGTGGCCACACAAGATCCAAAGGAGGAAAACAGACACTGACACGTGGGGCCCGCCACCAACGTGGGGCCCGCCACCCCCTTCGTCTTCCTCGCGACAGGGGCGGCGCACGCCACTGAGGCTCGCCGGCAAAGCGCTATTGTGCCTCTCCCCACCTGATAATGGCTGCCTGTGCCTAAATTCGCGTGCTGAGAAGGATGGGAGGGTCATCCCAAGCTGAGGATGTCCGGAGCTGTGTGCTCGACGGCGGCGACGGCGCTAGGGTTCCGATGATGTAGGAACTTCACATACGCAGCACAAACGCCTCAAAAAAAGGTAGGGGAGGCTCCTGGAATCATGAGAGAGGTCACTATATGGTGTAAATGACGTGGAACAGACGGTAAGCACAAGTTCGTTGGTGAACAGGGGCGGTTTCAATGGCGGAGAGGAAAACTCACGATTGCAGGGCTTTGGTTGATAAATTTTGGTACTAACAGCTCGGGAGGGTGTGCCAAGAGGTCTTCAAGCTATATGCTAACCATCTTGGAGATAAGTTCTACGTGGAAATCGATTGGAATCGGAGACCTAACGACCAAGCTATGAACTAGCTTCGGTAAAAATGGAAATAAGAGAGCTATGAAGCATGGAATGGGATGAAACTTTACCAGCATGTTCTAGGTAACTTAGCGCACCTTTTTTCTGTAGAGTTCGGGGGCTGGGGACGCTTTGTGCATTGTGCCGTCGGTGGAGCAGAGACGGTTCCTGGCGGCATCAACCGTGAGCTCCGCCAAAACTTCAAAATATCAGGCCAAACGGTGAGGAAACGAAGAACGGTTGGAACCAGGAGGTAGAGCAGAAGGTTAGGCTCCACTTTGCTTTTGATGTAGGGAAGAAATGATGGTTCGATCGCCTGTGAAACGAAGCTCAAACGGCGGCGCTGCTGGTGGCGCGGGAGAGAAAACAGAGCGAGGAACACCGGTGCTTTTTCCACTTCGTCCAGGATATGAAGATAGAGACGGAGAGGGCTTAAAGTACATGCAAGGGAGGCCACACAGCTGCTTACCGACGAGCTGGAGGCAGCACCGAACGTGGAACGGTGGGGAGGCAGAGAAAACAGAGCAGGCTGCGTCGGTTCAGGCAAATGGGAAGCTGACCAGTGGGTCCCACTGCCCCTTTCATCTCCATCTTCCTCTGATTAAGGAAATATCCTACCAACTGATGTCCAAAATTCATGAACATCTCCAAATAGGCTCAACTAAATATCTACGATTTGATTCTGGAATCAAAACTTTGAATTGATCAAGTTTCAATGAAATTTCAAATTTGAATTTGAATTTGGAAGAATTCAATGTTTCCACTGAATTATATAGCAATTGTGCTTCAACAATTCTGAAACTTTGCAGAGAGGCTATTTGGAATATTTGGAATTTAAGGGTGAACTTAGACTTTTATTTTGGCAAAGTTTGAACAGGAGCATGTTTTGAAAATTTGAATTCCCTCCATTGAAGTTTGAATTTGTTTGATTTTTCAATTTCCATTTTGATTTCTTTTTCCCATTCAAATTTTTAATTCTCCTATCTGAACTTTGCACTATGAATTTTCGGGGCTTTACATGCTGCTACCCGAAAATTCAGAAGCAAATGACGTTGATCGCGCTGTTGATTTTGCACCAGAACCAGCACCAACAACTACAGCATCTGGTACAGATTGTCCTCAAGCCACAATTTCTTCGATCTGTGATGAACATGAAGAACAAGGACCTTGTGAGATCTACTCCCATTCGAATCCTCAAATGTCATCCTCCACAACAAAATCATTGTGAGCTTGCACAAATGAGTCACATTGTCCAGGTTTTGCGATCCAAACTCTCACGCTCATTCTACTTTTGTTGCTTCTTTTGAACCCAAAGATATAACACAGGCACCCACTAATGAATCTTGGATTATTGCGATGCAAGAAGAGTTAGAAAATTTTGAAAGAAATAATTTTTGGAAACTTGTACCTCCACCTTAAGGTCACACTTTAATTGGAACTAAATGTGTGTTTAAAAATAAACAAAGTGAGGATGGGGTTCTGGTTAGGAATAAGGATAGGTTGGTTGCTCAAGGTTTCAAAAAAATTGAAGGTCTAGATTTTGATGAAACTTTTGCTCCTGTTGCTAGATTAGAAGCCATAAGAATTTTGTTAGCTTTTGCTGCATCTAAAGGTTTCAGGTTATATCAAATGGATATTAAAAGTGCTTTTCTTAATGGCTATATAGATGAGGAGGTTTATGTCAAGCAACCATCGGGTTTTGAAAATCCAGATTTTCCGAATCATGTTTACAAACTTTCCAAAGCCTTGAACGGTCTAAAACAAGCCCCTAAAGCATGGTATGATAGGTTAAAAACATTCTTACTTGAAAAGGGGTTTACCATTGGCAATGTTGATAAAACTTTTTTTGTGCTTAAGCATGGCAATGACTCATTATTCGTTCAAGTGTATGTGGATTATTTTATCTTTGGTTGTGCTTCTCATGATCTTGTGTCCAAGTTTTCAGCTATGATCAGTTCAAAATTTTAAATGAGTATGATGGGAGAACTCACGTACTTTTTTGGGGCTGCAAATCAAGCAAACCAAGGAGGGTACTTTTGTGCATCAAACAAAGTATACGAAAGACCTTCTCAAGTGCTTCAACATGGACAAAAGCAAGCCTCTTCGGACACCAATGGGTACAGCAACAACACTTGAACATGATGAAGATGGTGACCCGGTCAATCAAAAAGAATATCGAAGAATGACTGGATCACTTTTGTTCCTCATGGCATCAAGACCGGACATACAATTCAGCGTATGTCTTTGTGCACGATTTCAAGCTTCACCGCGTGCTTCACATCGTAAAGCTGTCAAAAGGATTCTCAGGTACTTACATGAAACTCAAGAAATTTGGCATTTTGCTTTCTTTTTCCTCAACCGTTACTTTGAAAGCTTTTTCGGATGTTGATTTTGAAGGTTGTAGAATTGATAGGAAAATTACTTCGGGTGCTTGTCATTTTCTTGGTAATTCACTTGTTGCTTGGTCCTCTAGAAAACAAAGTTCAATTGCACAATTCATGACTGAATCTGAATATGTAGCTGCTGCTAGCGCTTGCTCACAAATTCATTGGATTGTTCAAACACTTAAGGACTATATGATTGATCTAGATAGTGTTCCACTATTTTGTGATAACACTAGTGCTATTTGCATTGCTAAAAACTTGTGCAACATTCGAGAACAAAGCACATTGACATTAGGTATCACTTTCTCCATGATAACGTTGAAAAAGGAAACATTGTGCTTCACCATGTAGATATCGAACAACAAATGGCTGACATTTTTACAAAACCTTTGGATTTCACTCATTTTTCTTTCATTCGTAGTGAAATAGGGGTTATGCATCCTCATGGTTTACATTGAGGGGGAGTTTTTGAAATTTGGGAAGTCTATGTGTGAATCTAAATTTAAAAGTAATATGAGCATAGTATTTCATACATATATGACTTTGTGATTCCTTTTACATGCTGAAAGTTCTTACTACAATACTCATGTTATACATTTTGTAGTTTTTGCCATGACTAGTAATTGGAATAATTACTTACACTAAATCTGGTCATGATCGAACTTTTTTGTTGTTTTGAACTTGTAGCATGCTCAAAAGTGCTTTTAATAATGAGAAATTAATCAATCAACTATCAACATGTTGAGTTTTTATGTTCAAATGAAAAATATAGAAAAGATCAAAAGAATATGCATGCATCGCACTTCTTCTTTTGAGATGGCTTATTATTGCACTTAGATATGAACTTGGAAGGTGTGTATGACTAAAACCATGTACTTAAGCTTCTGACTCTGAAAATGACATAGGCTTGGCTTGGTTGGTTAGAATATGGCAGATGCGGCATATAATCTCTTGCAAGTGTCATATGATATGAATTTGTGCTTTGAAAAATAACTAAAAATGTGGTAACAAGAGACATGCTTTCATGTTTTGAAATAGTTAAGTTTGTGAGATCATGACATGCTTAAATTGAAAATTACACTTGATCTCTAGTACGGCTTACACTACTTTATGTATCTCATTGATGTGATAGTGTAAGTTACTTGATAGTATGACTTGGATGAGCTTTGTTTTATAAGTATGTGTTACAATATGCTCATAACAATTGAAATTTCTCTTTTGAACCTTGCTGAATACATAGTCAAGGGGGAGAAATTGATCACACATTGCACACATTTACAAGTGTTTTGACATGATTCTTCTCAGGGGGAATTTTTTTATTTTTTCTCATTTTATTTCTGATTTACAAAGGGGGAGAAATATTTCGGGGAGAAAATTGTTTTCAAAACTTTTCATGTGAATAAGCCAATGTTCGGATTTTAAGTGGTTTTACCAATGCATTCATGAAGAGGGAGATTGTGAGACCTATGTGTGTTGAATACATTGGCTATGACGATAAAAGTTTTGAATACTTCCAAAACACCCTTTTTAACAAGGTCGTACTCTAGGTCTGAGCTCCTGCAAGGTCCGATTATAGGTCCCGCTTGTTTGGGTAGATCCGGCAAAGTCCGACGTAAGGTCCGACTTGCTTTGGCTATGTCCAACTTCTTTGTCTAGGTTCGACTTATTTTGGCTAGGTCCGACTTATTTTGGTTAGGTTCGACTAGCTTTAGTAAGCTCTGACGCTAGGTCCTGCTAGCATTGGTAAGCTCTGTCTCAATGTCCAGTTAGCTTTGGCAAGGTCCGGTGCTAGATTGCAATGGTTCTGCTTTTGACTTGCAATGTTTCAAACTTGTTTTACACTTATAGAAAGTTTGATTAGTTTTCTTTTACTATGTTTTTGGTGGTTATGGCTGATATCATTTTTCTATGGTTTGCGACATGATTATGTGAGGTGCTCACATAAGGTGTTGTGGTTATCGGAACTAACGAGAGTCAAGTCCAGGACTTGTGCTTGGAAGTATTGGTTGTTTATTAATGTGCAGGTGTTGCTTGAGTTCAAGACATGGCTGGACAGGGTCCATTGAACTAGTCCTAGGGAAAAGAGGAGGTTCAACAACCAAGTTCGAGAGGAATTGTGGTTATGTTGATCGGGAGGTTGCGTAGCATGTTTGAATCAAGAACAATGTATATGAAGGTAACATGGACGTCATTTGAAGATGTTTGTGTATGTGCAAGGAGTGAATGGACATGGTTACATGGTTCCAAGGCATGATAAAGAGATTTGGACGTAAAGAATTGGTCGGAAAGGTCCAACCGACTAGGTTATGGACTCTGGCAGTGGTTGAGTCATGTTTGACTCAAATATGAAAATATTTGAGTTAGTTATGATAGGATTTCTTGTGGGTCACGATGTTGAGTGGTTTTTAGGAATGTGGGATACGTTCATAATGTATTTGGAAATCTTAAGATTGCTTTAATCTATGTATAGAAGAGTCTTGAGCAGTTATGGAAAGTTTCGGTGGGAACTGAGTAGGATACGAGTCCTAGTTTGGTTTGGATTGGCCTGCTGGCTGGTTATATAAGCAAGGGTGGCCAGATCTCGTGGTGCACGGATTTTGGGCTGTTCCTCTTATGTTCATCGAATAAAGATCGTAGTTTAAAGGAACTTTTGTTCCTTGTTCGTCTGACTTGTTTCAGACAAGTTTTTTTAGTCAAATTTTTGCACAGCACTACCACGCTTCGGTGATTTTATCATAACTCGAGTTTTACAGATCCAATTGATGTGAGTCATTTTGAGTTGTATTCACAATTTGACTATCTATCATTTGTGAAAATTTCATGGTCATTGGATTTGTGATTTCTGATATACACGAGTTTCTTTGCAGAGTTGCAGATCTGGTTTTTTTCGGGTAGAACAGATTGACATTCGTTTGATCTATCGATTGTAACTTGAGTTTTTCTTGATGGATTTTCATGATTCTTGTTGTTTCGTATTCGTGACTTGATTCTCCACAATCTATACTGGTTTTGTCACAAATGATCATGTTTAAGTTAGTCGCACACATGATTTCTTAACAGATCAATTTTCTGCTGAGGGGTTTCTGTTGCTTCTGCTGAAACAGTTCTAATCTACCATTTGCCCCCCCCCCCTCTGGTAGATTTTCACGTGCTCTTTGATCCTACAGAGGCTCCTCTCTTTATCCTAACCTTCACTAAGGGACTAAGAGCACTAGTGTAATACAAGAGAGAATGCTTGAGTGTTATCTGTGAGAAGTGAGGCACCCCCTATTTATACACAAAGTAGAGGCAGTTCCCGCCACAATTAGCACGCTAATCAGTCGTCACCGCCTTCAGAGAGCCATGAGGATCTAACACATGGAGGAACACCGGGTTTGGTGCCAGGGCCAAGTTGGCCTACTAGGGGGGTCGACCGACCTGGTCCTGGCCCCCCTCCCTGCGTGCTTCCTTGTGGTGACTTCTAGGTGGGCCTTTTCCCCATTCCTGGTTGATACACTGTTGGATCTCCTCAGATACGCCTGAGAATGAGTCATGGATCTGTGTGGTGCCATGTGTCGTCGCGTGATTGGCTGGGCTGGTACTATTTAGGATTGCTCCCCTCATTCTCTATCATTTTTGCATAAAAACTCCTGCATGCACTATTTCTCCAACTACAAGTGAAATTATTTTAATTCTACCTATGATATGTGTAAGAAATATTTATTCATCCACATATTTGAGTTCTATTGACGGTCGAAATCAGTATATAATGACCGTCAACAAATCCCCCAAGCTTACCTTTTTGCTCATCCCAAAGCAAAGATAAGGACTTAGTTTGTTGACCAGGAGTTGCTACATTGTTCTATTTTATAAAAGTACCAAGTGCACAACAAAATATACTACCTTGCATTGAATAAATTGGCTATGGTACCTTACCCTTTTCCTTAGTCAATATGGGGCTTATGCCTCATCCTTTTCTTGTGTGGTTGAAAGATAGAACAGCAATGTGAGGATGCATTACCTAATGTTTATATTCCACTCAAATTTCCGAAGAATTTCAAATGGTGCTTGAATTTAAGTTCCTCAAATGATGCACTGAATCATTCCTATGTGGAAGTGATATTTGTATCCTCACCAAGGCAATGCCTTTCTTCTCCTACATCTAAATAAGGATTATATGTGGAGCTTGGTAGGGATCAAGAGTAGGCATACATGCAACACATTTATTGCTGAGTCAAAAGATAAGCTTAAGGACAAAACAAATCATACTTTTGATCAAGATTTGTGCAAGTATGATGGAATTTGTGAAATGGAGATATGAAGATAACTCCTTTGTATGCACTCTTTTTTTTAGGATGAAATATGGATACTTATTCTCTCTCTCTTTTTTTCTCATGCTCTTGTATATGGGCATGCATTTTTCTTTTTCTTGTAGCCATGTCTTCTACTCCTATTTTCTTTTTTAAATATTTTGGAGAGAGTAATATACATGAAAATCATGGAGTATCTTTTTTATGGTGGAATGGTACGATGGAATTTTCCTAACTTCTAGTGTAGAAGTTTAGCATGTGCCCGTGCAATCTTGATCTTAAAGGCATGAAAAGATCCTCACATAGGTGTATACTAGTTTGACTAGGCTCAGTGTGAAAATGCATATAGCATATGCATAGGGTCTTATCTAATTCAAATCATCATATGGCTTTGCTAGAAATTTCTATCAAATGAGGAACTCCTATTTTAAATTTCTCCAAGAAATTAAGTTTCACTTTTAACTAGGATATAGCAGCTCTTATCACTATATCATATCTCACAACAACCTAGAATTGGACTTGGCTTGTGCTACCCACAAATTCCAAGTTTAAGACAAGAATATTTTAAGCTAATAAACGCAATACTTGGAGAATACTAAGTTGTATGCAAGGGACTTGAGAAAATAATAACAGAGCAACTATTCATCATTTCAACTTATGCAAAGTAGAAGTATTCTTACCGCACATCTTTTATTTTATTAATCTAACCTATACCACATTATTTATTTCTATGTCTTTTAGATGCACTGGTGGTGAAAAGAAAGATAAAATGAAGGAATGCAAATGGGGTGTGATACAAGTTACCTCAAGTGGGGGTCCTCCCCCATGCTTGCTCTACTCAATAGGCCTTGAGGTCGTCATGTTGTTGTTGCAGTGTTGTGTTGACATTGTTGAACTGCGTGTCAATTTGTTGCTGCCAGTCATGTGTACCTTGAATGTGGTCTTAAAATGTGTTGGAGATGTCACCGGTCCTCACTTAAAGATCTCCCATCCGTTGGGTGAGTTCCGCCATTCTTTGGCCAAGGTCACGATAACCTCAGGCCAAAAAGGAACGTCTTGTACCCATAAATGGAGGAGGAAAGCTACTAGAGCTTGAGCTTCCTCCAGTGGTAGCCCACTCTTGCCACGATGATCCTCCTACCTCATACGATTGAGGTTGGGTCCAGCCGAGTGCATCACCCGTTGCATCCATTTCCTATTGGTACTCATAGGTGGGAGAGTATCGTGGTGGCATCTCCCTAGCTGCTCTACGTGAGTGGCTCCTTGTGACCCTGCCAAAAACATTACTCCTACGAGCCTCTTCGACAAGCTGAAGAGCAATGGTTAGTTCCCGACACTTGTATAAATGAAAATTCTGGTCAGGTAACCAAATTTCATTTATATGGCCGAGATAGAAAAACACTAAAGATCCATCTAGGCCATGTTTAAGGGTATGTCCTTGCACTATAAAATCTTCATCTATTAAGTAGCGGGCAGTTGGAATATATGCAATTAAAGCATTTTCTAAAGCACTTACTTTCATAGTAATAAGGGTAATTAATGAAGTGTGTTCAATGGTCCTGTCATTTTAGTGTTTTCTAACAATTATGACATCATAGCTTTAACAGGAGCAATTTTAATCTTTTTAACCATGGCATGAAGGGTCCTAAGATCATTGGTATGCACAACCCAAACATTCCCTCTAGGAAACAAATTCATAGCCACCCATCTAAGCATGAAACTTATAGTGGCATTTTTAAAGTTGCTATTTCTAGGGTCCTTGCAAACTACTTCAACAGTTAAGTCTTGCAAAAAAATTGTTAAATTTAGGCAAAGCATCTAAATCTATCCAACAACGTCTATGGAAGCCTAGGAGTTAACTAAATTCTTTCCACGGGATAAAGTATTCTTTTCGGAAAAAACTAAAAGAAACAACTTTAGATCCTATTTTAAGGGTGCAGAGGAATTGAATAGTGAGGAGGCGTGAACCTTCCTCATCTACTTGAGCAAAATTATCCAATCCTAATGCATGCCAAATGTCAAGGAATTTGGAATCCGTACATATTTTGGAGAGTACTACCGGATCGTAGGCCTTGGTGTGGGCGAACTCACAATATCAGAGTATGTTGTAGGCTTGTCATTCAAATTCTTTCCTTAGGTCGATGTCGTCGTCATTGAGGAGGCGGAGTGGAGCATCATTTTCCTCCATGGGGACGTTGTCTTGTGCACCTCCCCACCGTGGACTTGGTGTAGGCTCGGGGGAGAGGAAGGTGTGAGCTTGAGTTCCTCCCATGGCTTGAGCTTGATGAAGGTCCCTTCCTCTTCCCAGAAACATTCTTCATGCTTTTCATGGTCGTGCAACTTGAGAAAAACAAAACAAACTTGAAACGGGTTACGTTAGCGAAAACCAAACGAAAACCCTCGATGAATTGTTTTGCGCTCTTGAGAGAAACTTGCTAATGCAAATGGAAAATGCAAATGAGACTCAAAGCAAAGCTTTTTTGTTTGAACTTGGGAGAAGTGTTGCAAAAAAGTGTACAACAATTCTTGCGCAAATGTAATAGTGAGTTGGGGAGGTGAAAATGAGGTGAAGTGTGAAGCAAACCCCTCACTCGGGCATGTATGAATAGTGTAGCACCCCCCCAACACTCATAAGAGGCAAGAATGTAGGCGTTGGAGGAGAGAGAGCCAAAATGGCTCTCCCTGGAGCTCGACCGACTAGGGGGTCGGCCGACCTGTAGGTTGGCTCCCTAGTCTCCCCTTTTGGCAAGTGGCTCCCCAACGGCTATATTTTGAGCCGTCGGGTCAATCAACCACAAATTTGCTCCGAAAAAATGTTTTTCAAATGAAATTTCCCCAAATTCAATTTTTTTTTACTTTTATAAAAATAAAAATAAATATATGTTGAGACTGCAAAATTCCCAACCGTCCAAGAAAAGTAAAAATATGCTATGGAAAAATGAAAAGAAATCCAAATTGAAAAATCCGAATGATGGTGGAAAAATAAAAAATATTATAACTACCAAATTAACCTATTGGCGAGGTCCCATCCAGAATCCGATGAGATGGATTTTTCTCCATCATCTTGACGCTCATTTTCTAGCCTCGGGCCCGAGAGAAGTGGGCACGGCTGGTTCGCCTTACTTCTTCCACCACATCTTGTTTCGTGGTTTAGTGGACATGGGTCGTTCGTACAGCCCGACTTCTCCATATTTCTGAATTGTCGACGCTGGCGAAAAGGTGGGGTCTCCTCATAAATAAATTTCCGCATAAATGCTATGAGGGAGTCCACTTGAGGTGGTGTAACTTTGACATCCTTAATGTGTTTGACGTTCGGGCCATACTTGATTATGATCATGGAGCATTGCTCCTTCCTTTGCTTAAAGTCAAACTTCTCCTCCTTCCCATTGATTTGGAAGCAGATTTCTCCAGCTCTCACATCAATGCAAGCATCCGTGATGCTAAGAAAAGGGCGCCCAAGAATGAGCGGGGTTTCCTTCTCGACCTCCATGTTGAGCACCATGAAGTCCACAGGTATGAAGCAGTTCCATATTTTCACCAGGATGTCTTCGGCAATACACGCGGGGAAACAGACTGCTAAATTGGCCAGCTGGAGCTGCATAGCAGTTGGAGATAGCATGGTGAATTTCAGCTGGTCAAAGACCATCTCTGGCATGACACTAACACTTGCACCAAGGTCACAAAGAGCCTTGTCAAAGTGTTGCGAGCCAATGGAGCGGGATATAGTAGGGCATATAGCAGCAATGCAATCCTCAGTGAGCTTAACAACCTCTTTGGTGGGCAAAGGTCGCTTGTTATTCAATATGTACTTGAGATAGCGAGCATAAGTAGGGGTACTTGCATCGCATCTATCAAGGGGCACATTGATGTGGATCTTTTGGATGATCTCAACAAAGCGATTGAATTGCTTGTCCACATTTGGCTTCAGACTTCTTTGAGGGAATGGCATAAAGGTAGTATCCTCAAATTCCATTGTCATCCTCTTGCTAAGCTTTTCTCCTTTCTTGGGACAAATCTCTTCTTTCCTCTTTTCAACTGTTGTCTCCTCTTGAGTGGGGTACGTTAGGTCACGAGTGGTCTTTCCACCTCTCATAGCCACTCCACTCGCATTCTCTAGGGAAGTCTCGGGTTGCCCAGAAATCTTCCCATTCTCCAATAGAGGGACAGCAGCTGCCGATTGAGCTAATTGGGTCTCCAACATCTTGTTGAAGCTCAACTGGTTCTTGAAGGCAGATGCTAAGCCTTCAACCTTAGCATTGATATTCTCCGAGGTCTTGTCATTAGCCGGCATCTTCTTGGATAAGGCATCATTGATCTTGAGCTGGCTAATAGAAAGTTCCATCAAGTGAGACTCGTTCTCATTTTTGTTGTTGTTGTAGCCTCCTTGAAAGAAAGGGTATGGTTGGCCCCACCCTTGACCTCTTGGATGGTAAACTATTGTTGTTGTTGTAGTTCCCGTTGTTGGGCTAAAATAAGGCATCCTCATGGGTCTCGGGGCAGTCACTCCCCATACGATCCGCGTTGCCACGGACTTCACACGTCATGTGAGAGTCTAAGGCTTGGACGGTGCCAAATACTTTGCCACTGGATTAACAGTCCAACTTCTTCATAAGGAGGTCCAATTTGGCTCTGATCATGTCCACCTCCTTCAAGGTGTGCATGCCTCATTGTCGGGATTGGAGACGCTCATCGCTCCAACCCATATTGGAAACCATCGTCTCAATTAACGCATTAGATTTAGTCACCGAAAGCGAGAAAAAGGCTCCTCCAGCAGCAGCGTCCACATGGCCACAGGCCGAAAAAGTCAGTCCATTGTAGAAGTTTTGGATGATGAGACAATCATCCGTCCCATGGTGGGGAAAGGCTATGATGTACTCCTGCAGCCTTTCCCAAGCCTCGAGAATGGTTTCCTTGGGCTCTTGCTGGAAGCTTGAAATTCTTCCACGTAGGGCATTAGTCTTGTCAACGGGAAGAACATGGTGAGGAATACTGAGGAACATTTGTCCCAAGTATTTATAGCACTTCAGTTGCGTAGAACCACTGGTTTGCTCTCCCTAGAGGGAGAACAGAAACAACCTCAGACAGATGGCATCAGGTGCCACATCCTTTATCTTAAAAGTGCTACAAATCTTGAGGAATTGTGCAAGTGAGCACTGCCATCCTCAAGTGCTTTCCCATAGAAGGGATTAGCTTGCACCATAGTGATTAGGCCAGTCTTGATCTCAAAGTTCACGTCTCCCGTGTTGACATTGGGCTCAGTAGGCACATCATCAGCAGAGGGAGTCGGGAACTTATGAAGGGTCTTTTGGGCCATTGTCTTGGAGTGTGATGGTGCAGGGGTGACTATTTTCGTCCGACAAGATCACTCGGGATCTTCTACGTAGTTAGCCGGCAAACAAAAACCAGTCATACACTACCCTATTTTCACACCAAAAATGTGAAAACAAAGGAGGGTTATCCTACTAAAAACCTACTAGAATCCTATCTACCACATCATCATGTAAATCATCTGTGCCATCCTCGACAACAATGACAGAAATGCTTGCTGGTACTTCTTAACGTCTGCAGGTCATCCTAGCAGCAAGGCTAGTTTTGCAATGCCAATAGGCTAACCTAAACCAAAGCAAGATGAGTTTCGCAAGGAAAGTACCGTTGTAGCATTTCACCCGAGAGTACTCCCTAGGGTATTGTATTTGTTTATCCTAAAGTAAGGCAAGGTAGAAGAGGGACAAGGTCAAGGGTAGAAGAGGGTGTTCTAGTAAGGAGTCCGGTAGGATGGATAAATGAGTTGTTGGGGTAGTGTGACACACACCTACATAAACTACTCTGAGGTGTAAGAATGTCCTTGAGGAGGATAAGTTAAGGAGAGAGAGAGCTACTCTTACTGTGCTTTAGCTATTAATATACATAGTCAACTAGTGTACACATGACTACGCTAACTACAAGTATTAGGGCTTAGTGGTCCAACACATAGGGCTTTTATGTGAATCCATGCTTTTTAAGTTGCAAATTTTGATGAATTCATTTAACTTATCTAAAATCAACACAAATTTAAAATGAACAATCACAATTTGCTTTATTTGGAATTTGTATATTTTGATTTCAATTTTATCACCATGTCTTGAATCCCACAATTAAATTAGGAGAACATGTCATCTAAGTATTTGATTGGTGTGATAGTAAACGTGTAAATCCCAGAAAGTCCTCTCTTTGCTTGAAGTAGATTTTCGTTTTTACAAAATTTTGAAGTCATGAGATTTTGCTTAACCCTCTCATTGGAATTTAAATACCGACCATGGTCATATGATGAAATTACTAAAAAACACATGCATATGTCACTTTGCTTTATCATTGAACTTTGTCAAATTCTTGACCCTATTGAGTGACTTCCTTGAAAACTTTGATTTAGGAATTTCTTTTGCACCCCATCATGTCTATATTTTCATAGTTTGCATCCATCCACCAGCAAAATTTACTCTACAAAAAGTTTTGCAAAATATCCTCTCTTCAAAAATATTCATAAAATGAGTAGAAGACATGACTACAAGAAGCTCTCAAGAATAAAATAAAATAAAAATATAGAAATAAGTAGCCATGCTTCATCCTTGTATAAGAAGAGAGTGAACAAATTGGGAGTAATCTTCATCCGTCATCCACCATATGTGCACAAGAAATTCCTTAGTCATTGGTTTTATTGCATAGTTATCTCATAAGGATCTAGTATTTGACTTAGTAATATATGAATTGCAAGTGAGCCTCTCTTTATCCCTACCAAGCCCCAAAAAGCCATACTTAGCTGGAGGGACAAAAAGTGACAATTCATGCCAAGGTGAGTGTTGACGGTCCTTAAGTACCACATTTTGACCGTCAATTCACCTCATAATGTGCATAAAAGAAACACAAAACATAGTGGTAGGGTTATAAACTAACCCAATTCCACAAGTGTTGGTGTTTATTTGTATGCAGGTGAATTATTACCCAAAATACCAAAACATGCAGAGATGAATCCATGAAAATGGATTTCAACGAATTAGGCGATGACATGTGGCAGCACATGGATCAAATGGCCCACAAACAGAAGAATACGAGGAGATCCAACGATGTTGCACCCATATATATCAAGGGGGCCCACATAGAAGCCACTTGGAGGAAGCACTCCCCGAGGGGAGCCTTGACCAGGTCGGCCGAACCAGGGGTTCGGCCGACCTCTTCCTGGCACCAAACTCGGTCAAATGACACGTGTTGGCTCCTCCCGACTCCCTGGTGTCAATGGTGAATGATTCACGCATTAATTGAGGCGGGAACCGACCCTTCTCCACCTATAAATAGACCTCCTCACTCACTTCTCACACACACCAAAAGTTGAGAATAGTACTACACTCCAAAGGTTTAGAGTAGTCCTATAGGCTACCAAAGTAGAAGGAGAGTGTGGTGAAGAGTCTAGGAGAAGGAGGCTTGGGCTTGTCAAGTCCCTCTTCTACACTTGTACCCCTACAAAGATTTTACTCAATCAAGTAAGCCATTGTGAATTCAATACAAGTTTGATCTTTTATTCTTAGTAGTCTGCACAAGTAGTTACTTGTGGGTTCACTGCTTTAATTCATTAGAGACTCTAGTTGTAGCTTTGTGTTTGAAACAACTAGAGTAGTGATTTAGAACATAAACGTGGTGCTTAGGTTATAAATCATTAGTGGATATCTCGTAGACCCATGGATTGAAGAGGTAGGCAGTAGGTGGTGACATTCCTATCTGTCCTTTGTAATCCTCCACGTTGGGCTATGCCATAGGCTCTTGGCGGGAGTCGTCCTAGTATTGCTACAAGTAAGCCCGTGTCTGAAGCAAGCATCTACTGCAAACTACCATGGAATTAGGATCAATACTTTGAATTCCTCTCTGTTCCTTGCCTACCAAACAACTTTGTGTCCTTGGGTGAGCTAGTTTGAAAGATTCGCACACATGTTCTTTGGATTCGATACTCTTGGGAATACTCCTTAAGGGGAAGTGCTACGACGGTATTTTTGTGCGCTTGCGGATAACTATGTTGTGTTAAGAAATACCAACAAGCATTTTTGGCACCGTTGCCGGGGAAAAATTGTTGTTAATCTTTGAACCAAGATCACCATCCTATCATATCCCCCTTATCAATGATCTTACCTTTCTTATTCTTACCTTACCACCACCATATAAATGGAGCAACCCACCATTCTTTCTTACTCTGCTCCGAAGGGCAAGTTCTGTGAGCCACCACCTTCGGCGGAACCTATTTGTTCAACCAGCTATGAACTTCGCCCTAGCTTTATAGTCATGGTTCGGGAACAATCCTTCTCAGGAACGGATTGTGAAACCCTTACCACCATCTACGAGATCGAACTGTTCATGCCTTCTAATCAAAGGTATGACACAGGAAGCTCTCAAATGGAAGTTGTTTCCTTTTTCCCTCAAGGAAAAAGCCAAACAATGGTACGACCACTACTTTGGGAAGACAAACGGTGATTAGAGTGAATTACGAGAAATTTTTTGTCTTGATTTCTTTCCCATTGCCAGAATTGTTTCCTTACGAAAGGAAGTATTATGCTTCTAGCAGATGGAGAAGGAATCCATAGGTGCAGCTTGGGACAAATTTTCTCTTTTGAAAAATTCTGGCCAGATTTGTTAATCCCTGATCCAATGCTTTTGCAACATTTCTTCATGGGATTAAACAAAGAGTCTGCCCTATATCTTGACATTACAGCTGGAGGATCTTTCCTCCATAAGACTCCAAAAAAAGGCAAGGATCTTCTGGGCAGAATTCTAGAAAATTCTTCCTTCATTATGGGTCTTAATGAGCCTCCCCAAGAGGAAGTCGTGTCAAGAACAGAGGATACACTCTTGGACAAGGATGAACCCATTTCTTGTTTACCCCAAGCCTTGCCAGAGGAATCCTCTCCCGAACCTGAGACTATGAAGGTAGAATTAATTCAACCCTCGCATTTTCAATTTTACTTCGAGAAAGAGCTTTTTGAAATTATGGAAATACCTCGAAGTATTGTTGCTATAAGAAACCTTCATTGCCACCAACTCCACCTGAACCACTTGACATGGTGTTTGTCCGTCAGACGGTCAAGGAGTTGACCTCTATCCTAAGTAGAGAGTGGACAGCTGAAGTCGAGAATTCACCCAAAATTCTTTGGATGACCTAACCTTTGGCTACCATTTTATGTTCTATTAGAGGGACACCAATGAGAATCCTATACAACCCTACAGTTGGAGCAAATCTAATTTCCGATTCTTGTTCTCTCGCCATTCTTGGCGATGTGCCATTGGCACCAACACGCAAATCCTTCCGAGATTCATTTGGAACCATTCTTGAGGGACGTTGGGTTCTGCAACAAGTGTCTGTTAGACACAAAGATGTTGAGGCTCTCCTAGATGTTCACGTGTTCGAAATCCAAGATTTTGACATCATGATAGGGATTCCCATAGAGAAATTTCTCATGGAAGTTCCTTTGGAACGAAGCCTCAATATCAATATTGGAGGGAGAAATTTCTCCATGCCTATTCTGCGTTCAAAGAACACATCTGCAGAATCTCCCATCCAAGATGGTCCAATGGAGGAGGTTAGGACTCTTCAATTTTTAGAACCCCCTGAAATTGAAAGAGAAGAAGACTTCGTCCAAGAGGAGGATGAATTTCAGGAGGAAATTTGAATTGCAAAAAGAAGAACCCTCCCCAAAACCTCCTGTTGAGCTTAAGATTGATGAGGACATCACAACAGCGGAGACGCACATTAAACTGCAAGGACCAATCACAAGAGCACGAGCACGGTTAATAAATCAGCAGGTGAATTCGTTCCTAACTTCTTTTGCATGTGAGTTTGAGAATAGATTGCTATGTGATGATTTAATTGTTATTAGGAATAATGGAGAAGATCAAAAAGTGAAGGAAAGAGACCTTGGGAACGTGGAGAACCAGCTGGGACGTCCACAAGTTGATGGAAACAGTTTACAACTCGGACTCGAGTTCAACTCGGAGTCCTGGAGCAATCCACCTTAAAACGGACGCTCAGGAGGCATACGGACTCCGTTTTCGATGTTATACATATGAACGGAAAGAGGAGAAGATAAATTTTCCAATGGTTCTGGTCCCACTTCAAAATTCCACCGGAGTCGTTGGGAATCGTTGAAACAAGTCGAGTCCAGATTTCTGTCCGGTGTTGTGCCACTGAATCGGGCCTTTGGGCCTTGTATCCTGTAAGAGTCCATTACGGACACGTCTAATCATGTTTTGGTCGAACCCTAGCCCATAAATACTGAAGCCGCCGGTCATATTCGGTGGGTTTTGCTTAGATCAATAATATCGTCGTTCTACGGTTTGTGAGACCCCAACTTCGCGATTTTCTGATCGTGTCTTCGACGTTCTTGCTCGTGTTCTCAGTTGCACTTGCAGGGATTAGCCTCTTGGTGAGGTCAAGCGTGTGCAGAACGGTTGATAACCAATGGAGCCGTGGTGTAGTGATTGCAGGGGTACTCGAACCGCTCGAGTGCCGCGAATCATCAACGTCGAGTTCTCCACCCCAATCGACATACCTTTCGGAAGATCGGGCCTAAACCTACTCATCAATTGGTATCAGATTTCCAGGTTGCCCATGAGGTATCTTTGTTTTCCTTCCATTAGATTGATTTTGTTTTGTACCTAGAGTCCACAGAAAAGCCACAAAAAATTAGATCGTTTTTACCGCTTCCTAGACTATAGTGCTTGCGGTTTCGTTTTTCAGTTTGCATTGTTGAGTTTGCATTCATGTGGTCGAGTCTTATTGCTGGTTTAGCTTTGTGTTTTGGGTCCTAGTTATCGTGTTTCGTCCTTGTTTTCTTGCTATTCGACACCTATTCCACAATCCCTAAATAACAAACCGATCCACCACGTTCATCGGTTTGCCCTAGCTAGCCGCCTTGCGTGAACTCCCGCATCGCCAGCCATAGATTAGATGACAAACTTTTGTTCCATTCATCCTTGAATCAGCACACACCACCCCATTAGTTGCTGTGCAAATTCCCAATCGTTTTCATATCCGATTGCGAGTTCTATTCTCAAACCGAGTTGGAATCAACATCCAGAAAAACGTAACTCGAACAGCCTACCTTAAAACGGCCATAACTTTCGCATACGAACTCGAAATTGGGCGATTTTTTTTCAAATTCATCTACGCAAAATTTCTCATCTGATTTTCTGCCGTGTATCAGTGTTCGGCGAAATTAGATTGCCCAAATTCCCCTCGGAAGATAGGATATCCGGCCTCCGAAGTTTCAGCACGAATTTTAAAGAATCTTCTTGATTTTCTATAGGCCACATATTACATCCAATTGAGCTTCAAATTTGTGTGCTTCCTATATTTGTGCTCTTGAGTAAAGAAAAAATATCAAAAAAATATTACAAAAAAGAAAAAAAATAGTGAAGAGCACGCATATTAAAGCAATTGGCCTATACCATTTGGTGCTGTTTTGTTGGCTATATCGTTCTGTCTTTCTTTTGCCTTGATACTTCCTTGTGTTGTTCTATGCTCTAGGGCACTTGGTTTACCAGCAACAGTTTCCTACATTGAATACTTATTCAACTTTGTTTAGCTGTTAACGATTTTCTGCTTATTAGCCACCATATTGTGCCATCCAAGCTCCACCTTTCCCTTGAGCATAATAGGTACCTTTGCAATCACCACACGCTTCATTGGTTCATCTCACCGTCCACACAACCTGTTGTGTCGGTAAGAACACTTGTAAGAGCGTGGTAAGACGATTGAGCGAGAGAGATTGTTTTCTTCCACCTTCCACATTGCCACTTTAGTTGATAGGGATAACATATTTTTTTTGTTGTCTTTTGTTTCCTACTAACAATGGCAGGAGAAGACAATGATGATGAATGTGTTCAACATGCTGAGTTACGTGATATGATGAAGACCATGACGGATAAGTTCGCCAAATACAACGCATCAACGGAGGAGTCATTGGCGAACTTGACTCGCCAACTGGATGACCTTGCTCTTCGGATGAATACTTTTGAGGCTCGGTTGCCTCTCGCTGGAAAACAAGAAGACAATGCTTATGATGAACTGGAAGATCGCAATAATCAGCCAAGACTGCCACTTTATCGTCGAGGTATGGGAGGTAATAATCATAACAATTATTATAATCGTCCTCCTGATGATCCTTTTGCTAAAGTGAAATTTACTATACCCTCTTTTTCTGGTGCTTATGATGCTGAGGCTTATCTTGATTGGGAGATGACAGTAGAGCAAAAATTTAATTCCCATCTTGTTCCTGAACAACATAGAGTTCATCAAGCAACTAGTGAGTTTAAGGACTTTGCTATAATATGGTGCAATGAACTTGTTAAAACTAGAACTGACCCTCCAACATGGGATAGATTAAAGGAAGCTATGCGTGTTCGATTTGTTCTTCCTTCTTTTCAGCGGGACCTTCACAAAAAATTGCAACGTTTAGACCAAGGTAACATTTGCGTTGTGGGGTAATAGAGGACATGGATGATAAAATAGCTCGTTTTTATGGGGGGGTTGAGGCGTGAAATTCAGGACATTGTTGATTACAAGGAATATGATACTGTTAACAAATTGTTTCAGCTTGCCATGTTGGCAGAAAAAGAATTGCAGGGCCGACAACAACAGCAACATCGCACGAGGAGCAACTTCACGCCGCGTGCAGCGACTACACCATCCAAAACAGCACCATCTTCGACCTCCCGTGCAGCGACTACACCACCCAATGGCGGCAACGAACTATACCTGCTGCTCCACCTTCTCACGTGCCGGAAGGCAGCAAGGCGACATCATTCAAGCCTTCTTCGTCCACTTCTTCTACGGGTCGTACATCCAACATTAAGTGTCACCGCTGCCAGGGACTTGGTCATATGATGAGAGATTGCCCGAGCAAACGAGCATACATAGCACGCGACGATGGCGGGTATGATAGTACTTCGGATGTTGAAGATGAATATTCTCTTGCTACTGACTTTACAGATCCAAATGACAAACACACCGAAGAAGAAGTACTTGGTACAGCGGCGACGGAGAACTATAGGAGCATCATTGTGCAGCGTGCCTTGAGCTCCAAAGTGGAGACCGACGACAAGCTACAACGACACAACCTCTTCCACATGTTTCTCGTCGTCAAGGACTGTCGTGTACACACTATAATTGATGGAGGTAGCTGCAATAACTTGGTGAACACGGACGTCATCAAGAAACTCGGTTTGACAACAAGAGCACACCCTCATCCGTACCACATTCAATGGTTCAACAACAGCGGTAAGGTTCGGGTAACACAAACAACGAGAATACATTTTTCAATTGGTTCATACCATGATTTTGCTGATTTTGATGTTGTTCCTATGGATGCTTGTTCTCTTTTATTGGGTCGTACTTTGGAATTTGATATAGATGTTATTCATCATGGTAGAACCAATAAATATACTCTCATGCATAAGGGAAAGAAAATTACTTTGCTCCCCATGACTCCTGCTGAAATTGTGCATTTTGAGAAGAGTAAAATTCGTGATGGCAAAGCAACAAAATTAGAATCTGAAGAATAGCAAGTTATTAAGTTAAAATCACCATCGTTGCTCGCAACTAAATCTGAACTTGCTGATTTATTCGATGCTAAGGGGATGTGCTATGCTTTAGTTTGCAAAGAAGCCATGTTTTCACTTCATGAATTGTCTATTGCATTGCCCCCTGCTGTTGCTAACCTTTTGCAGGAGTTTGAGGATGTGTCTCCCTCCGAGATACCCCCTGGTTTACCACCAATGAGAGGCATTGAACACAAGATCGATTTGATTCCAGGAGCAAGTTTGCCAAATCGTGCAGCATACAGGGCGAATCCACAAGAAACTAAGGAAATTCAGCGACAAGTTCAAGATCTTTTGGACCGTGGGTACATTCGTGAAAGCCTCAGCCCTTGTTCCATTCCTGTTCTTTTGGTTCCTAAGAAAGATGGTAGTTGGCGCATGTGTGTTGATTGTCGAGTGATTAATAACATCACCATTCGATATCGTTATCCTATTTCTCGATTAGATGACATGCTTGATGAATTGAGTGGTGCTATAATCTTCACAAAAATTGACTTGCGTAGTGGTTACCACCAAATTAGAATAGCACTAGGAGATGAATGGAAAACTGCATTTAGAACCAAGTTTGGACTTTATGAGTGGTTAGTCATGCCTTTTGGTTTAACTAATGCACCCAGCACCTTTATGCGATTAATGAACGAGGTTTTACGTGCTTTCATTGGACAATTTGTGGTGGTTTACTTCGATGATATCCTCATTTACAGCAAGTCATATGATGAACATCTTGATCATTTACGTGCTGTTTTTACTGTTTTGAGAGATGCACGTTTGTTTGGTAACCTCGAAAAGTGCGTCTTTTGCACCAAACGAGTCTTGTTTCTTGGCTATGTCGTTTACTCGCATGGAATTGAGATGGATGAGGCAAAAATTGAAGCAATCACCAGCTGGCCAGCCCCAATAACCGTCACACAGGTTCGTAGTTTTCTTGGTCTTGCAGGTTTTTATCGGCGCTTTGTGCGGGATTTCAGCACCACTGCAGCACCTCTACATGAGCTAACAAAGAAGGGAGTTCCATTTCGATGGGGCGAACAACAGCAACAAGCTTTTGATGCTCTCAAATTGAAGCTTACACAAGCACCATTACTACAACTTCCTGATTTTAACAAGACCTTTGAGCTAGAATGCGATGCAAGCGGCATTGGTATTGGAGGCGTTCTCATACAAGGAGGTAAACCCGTTGCTTTCTTTAGTGAAAAACTTCATGGTACTTCTCTGAATTATTCTACTTATGATAAGAAATTGTATGCCATAGTGCGTGTATTACAAACTTGACAACATTATCTTTGGTCTAAGGAGTTTGTCATACATTCCGATCATGAATCATTGAAGTATCTTAAGTGTCAAACCAATCTGAATAAAAGACATGCTAAATGGATTGCGTTCATAGAGTCATTTCCATACATCATTAAGCATAAGAAAGGGAAGGAAAATATCATTGCCGATGTATTATCTAGGCGTTATACCATGCTGTCCCAACTTGATCATAAAATCTTTGGTTTGGAAACAATTAAATCATTATATCCTACTGATTTGGACTTCAAAGATGCTTTTGAAAATTGTAGAGAAGGAAGAACTTGGAATAAATATGTGCTGCGAGAGGGTCTCCTCTATCGTGCTAATAAGCTATGCATTCCAGCTAGCTCCGTTCATCTATTACTTTTGCAGGAAGCACACGGATGAGGTTTGATGGGACATTTTGGAGTGAAGAAAACTGAAGATGTGCTTTCCACACACTTCTTTTGGCAAAATATGAGACGTGATGTCGAGCGCTACGTGTCACGATGCACTACTTGCAACAAAGCTAAGTCTCGCCTTAACCCACATGGTCTTTATATGTCTCTTCCTGTTCCTAGTGTACCTTGGGAGGATATTTCTATGGACTTTGTTTTGGGATTGCCTAGGACTAAGAGGGGGAGGGATAGTATTTTTGTAGTTGTTGATCATTTTTCTAAAATGGCACACTTTATACCTTGTCATAAGAATGATAATGCCTCACACATTGCTGATTTATTTATGACGGAAATTGTTCGTTTACATGGTGTGCCAAATAACATTGTTTGTGATCGTGATGCAAAATTTTGAAGTCATTTTTGGAGAACTTTGTTGTATAAATTGGGAACCAAGTTGCTGTTTTCAACTATATGTCACCCACAAATGGATGGACAGACCGAGGTAGTTAATCGTACTTTATCCACTATGTTGCGGGCTGTCTTAAAAACAAATTTGAAGTTGTGGGAGGAGTGTTTACCATATATAGAATTTGCTTACAACCGATCCGTTCACTCCACGACAAAGGTAAGTCCATTCCAGGTAGTGTATGGTTTTAATCCCCATGCTCCTAGTGATTTACTACCTTTGCCTCCTTCTGAAACTATAAATTTGGATGCTACACAACGATCTGAATTCATTCTTAAGATACATGAAACTATAAAGAAAAATATTGAAATGATGAATGAGAAGTATAGGATTGCAGGTAGTAAAGGTAGAAAAGATGTAAAACTTGAACCGGGTGATTTGGTGTGGTTACATTTGAGAAAAGAGCGATTTCCCGACTTGAGAAAATCTAAACTTATGCCACGAGATGTTGGTCCTTTTAAGATCGTTGAAAAGATTAATGATAATGCATATAAGCTTGAATTGCCTCCCAATTTTGGGGTTAGTCCTACATTTAACATTTCAGATTTGCGACCGTACTTGGGAGAAGAAGATGAACTTGAGTCGAGGACGACTCCAATTCAAGAGGAGGAAGATGATGAGGACATCACAACAGCGGAGACGCACATTGAACTGCAAGGACCAATCATAAGAGCACGAGCACGGTTAATAAATCAGCAGGTGAATTCGTTCCTAACTTCTTTTACATGTGAGTTTGAGAATAGATTGCTATGTGATGATTTAATTGTTATAAGGAATAATTGAGAAGATCAACGAGTGAAGGAAAGGGGCCTTGGGAGCGTGGAGAACCAGCTGGGACGTCCACAAGTTGATGGAAACAGTTTACAACTCGGACTCGAGTTCAACTCGGAGTCTAGGAGCAGTCCACCTTAAAACGGATGCCCAGGAGGCATACGGACTCCGTTTTTGACGTTCTACATATGCACGAAAAGAGGAGAAGATAAATTTTCCAATGGTTCTGGTACCACCTCAAAATTCCATCGGAGGCGTTGGGAATAGTCGAAACAAGTCAAGTCCAGATTTCTGTCCGGTGCTGTGCCACCGAATCGGGCCTTTGGGCCTTGTATCCCGTAAGAGTCCATTAGGGACGCGTATAATCGTGTTTTAGTCGAACTCTAGCCTATAAATACTGCAGACACCGGTCATATTCGGTGGGTTTTGCTTAGATCAATAATATCGCCGTTCTATGGTTTGTGAGACCCCAACTTCGCGATTTTCTGATCGTGTCTTCGACGTTCTTGCTCGTGTTCTCGGTTGCACTTGCAGGCATTAGCCTTCTTGGTGAGGTCAAGCGTGTGCAGCATGGTTGATAACCAATGGAGCCGTGGTGTAGTGATTGCAGGGGTACTCGAACCGCTCGAGTGCCGCAGATCATCAACGTCGAGTTCTCGACCCCAATCGACATACCTTTCGGAAGATCGGGCCTAAACCTACTCATCAAAGATTCTACCTCCAGGCCTACGTTATGCCTTTCTAAATGGCGATGATGAAACGCTTAAACTCATAGCCATGTTAGAAAGGCATAGAGCTGTTTTTGGATATTCACTTCAAGATCTCAAGGGAATTAGTCCAGCGTTATGCACCCATCGTATTCCTATTGACCCTGAGAGTGTCCCCTCAAGGGAACCTCAAAGGCGATTGAATAATGCGATACAGGAAGTTGTCAAGAAAGAAGTCTTGAAACTTCTGCATCCCGGGATTATTTACCATGTTCCTCATAGTGAATTGGTAACTCCAGTTCAAGTAGTGCCTAAGAAGGGAGGTACGACGGTCGTTCAAAACGAGAGGAATGAATTAATTCTTCAACGGACCGTCACGGGATGGAGGATGTGCATTGACTACCGAAAACTTAACAAGGCAACAAGGAAAGACCATTTTCCATTGCCCTTCATCGATGAGATGTTAGAGCGATTGGCAAAACACTCCTACTTCTGTTTCCTTGATGGGTATTCGGGATATCATCAAATTCCTATCCATCCCGATGATCAAAGTAAGACCACGTTCACATGTCCTTATGGGACCTATGCCTACCGACGTATGTCCTTTGGACTGTGTAACGCACCTGACTCTTTCCAGAGATGCATTAAGTCTATATTTTAAGACATGATCGAGGATATCATGGAAGTTTTCATGGACAATTTCTCCGTCTATGGAAAAACTTTTGATCATTGTCTAGAAAATTTAGACAGGGTCTTACAAAGATGCCAAGAGAAGGACCTTGTGCTTACATTGGAAAAGTGTCATTTCATGGTCCGGGAAGGCATCATTCTTGGACACTTGGTGTCCGAGAGAGGGATAGAGGTGGAAAAAGATAAAATTAAAGTTATTGAAAAACTTCCACCCCCTATCAATGTTAAGGGAATCCGCAGCTTTTTAGGTCATGCGGGGTTCTACCGATGATTTATCAAGGATTTCTCCAAAATCGCTAGACCCCTCACCAACCTATTAGCTAAAGAAGCTCCCTTTGATTTCGATGATGAATGCCTTAAATCATTTGATATACTAAAAAAGGCACTCATCTCAGCACCAATTATCCAACCTCCTGATTGGACGCTGCCATTCGAAATCATGTGTGATGCCAATGACTTTGCTGTTGGTGCGGTTTTAGGCCAATCCAAAGATAAAAAGCATCACGCAATAGCCTATGCTAGCAAAACTCTGACATAAGCCCAACTCAATTATGCCACAACTGAGAAAGAGCTCCTAGCAGTAGTTTTTGCTATTGACAAGTTTAGATCCTATTTGGTTGGAGCAAAGGTCATAGTCTACACAGACCATGCTGCTTTGAAATATCTGCTTACCAAAAAGGATGCTAAACTCAGGCTAATTCAATGGATTCTTCTACTCCAAGAATTTGATCTGGAAATAAGAGATAAGAAAGGAGTAGAGAATTCAGTAGCAGATCATCTTTCACGTATGGAAGTCACACAAACCATGGACATACCTATCAATGACTTCCTACGAGATGATATGCTCCTCAAGGTGACAAACTCTCACCCTTGGTATGCGGATATCGTGAACTTTATGGTCACAGGATACGTACCACCAGGGGAGAACAAAAAGAAACTCATTTACGAGAGTCGTAGAAACCTTTGGGATGACCCCTACCTCTATCGAGTATGTGCTGATGGCCTTCTTAGAAGGTGTGTCCCATCAATCGAAGGCACCAAAATTATAGAGAAATGCCATGCTGGCCCCTATAGTGGTCATTACTGTGTTTACCGTACTCAGGCAAAGATCTGGTAGAGTGGATTCTATTGGCCTTCCATGTATGAAGATACCAAGGAATTCATTCGCAGATGTTGGAAATGCCAGAAGCATGGAGGAATCTCTACTCGCGATGCGATGCCCCTAACATACAATCTCCAAGTGGAATTATTTGATGTATGGGGTATTGATTTCATGGGACCTTTTCCTAGGTCTTATGATTGCGAGTATATTATAGTTGCCGCCGATTATGTGTCAAAATGGGTAGAAACATTACCATGAAAAAATGTTGATTCCAAGCAAGCAAGGAAAATGTTCCATGAGATCATTTTCCCACGCTTTGGAACTCCCCGTATGGTCATATGTGATGGAGGGTCTCATTTCATAGATAAGACCTTCTGGAACTTTTTAAGGGAACTTGGAGTCCAACATAACATTGCTACCCCATACCACCCACAAACAAGTGGTCAAGCAAAAACATCAAATAAGCAAATTATGAATATTCTGCAAAAGATTGTCTTGGAAATGGGAACGGGGTGGAAGCAAAAGCTACCCGACGCATTGTGGGCATATCGTACTGCCTACAAGACACCTATCGGCATGTCTCCTTTCAAACTTGTCTATGGGAAGACTTGCCATCTTCCCGTAGAATTGGAGCATAGAGCATATTGGGCCATCAAGCGGTGGAACATGAATCTTAAGGAAGCTGGAAATCACCGATTGAAGCAAATCTCTGAGTTGGAGGAATGGAGAGATAAGGCGTACCACAGTGCCAGAATTTATAAAGAGAGAACCAAAAGATGGAACGATAAGAGGATTAAGCCGAAAGAGTTCAAACCTGGAGATAAACTTTTACTCTTTAACTCTAGGGTTAAACTCTTTGGACATGGGTGTAAAAGCCCGCTTTTCGGAAGAACAAAAACGCAAAAATGCAAACTTAAAAATTTTGAAAGTGGACATGGAAATCCAAACTCACATGAACCCTATGAGTTAACCCATGTTCACTAAAAATAGGAAGTGTTAAAAATTTTACATATAGAACCTGGTTGCTAATGTATTTGGAACTTAAGGGGTAAAATCCTTAATTTCCAGGTATTCACATTTTCAATAAAAAAATTAAAGTAGAAAAGAAAAAAATGGAGAGAAAGAAAAAGGAATTATTCCAACCCTAAAATGGGACATTCAAAAAAAATTCAAATCTAAGGCTGTAAATTTTTCCATGACCTTCTAATATTCCAAATAGACTCTCGGTAAAGTTTCAAAATGTTTGAAGCATGTTTTTCATTTATTGGACACGTATTGAGAGTTTAATCAAAGTCGACTTCAAATTTAAACTTTGTACTTAAATTTGTCCAAATCCATTCCAAATTTTTCCTGAGGTCCCTTATGGTTCAAAAAGGGTAACTTCAAAGTTTCAGGATTTTTGAACCTAACCTAGCATTTATTTCATTGAATCAAGTATCACCGCTTGAATTCAAATTTAAACCTGAGTTCAAAATTCAACTTGCTCAGTTTTGAAATCTGATTGCACCATAAAATTCTTCACATTTTATTTGGTCATTGGGCCAAAGTTGACTATTTTTGAAGCATGTTTGCTAGTCCTATTTGAATTTTGGAAAGAAGGAGGGAGGTGGGTCCCACAAGTGGTCCCCACAGGTCAGGTCGGCTCATGCCTTCTCTTTCCTCCCCTACCTCCACGCAGATGGCTGCATGCGCCACCACGACGTTCCCTCGACCCTTATCTAACCCGCCCGACCTCTCCCGTCCGCCCGCTACTGCTCCACGGCACCTCGCCTCACCGGCCGTCGTCAACGCGCCTCTCGCGGCCTGCGCGCCCGCCTCCGGTGCCATCCCCGCGCCTGCGTGCCGCTCGGCTTGGCCGCGAGCGTGACGCCGAACTCACTTCCTCGGCCTCTTCACGCCGCCGGCCCATTCGCCTCCTCGCCTTGCCGCCGCCCAGCATCGCACCGCCCGACCGCAGCACCGAGCGCACCTCCGCCGCCGACGCCGAGCCGCCTTGGTGTACCTGCTCGCAGCGCCTCCCTGTCACCCAGCCGCATTGCCCCGCCTGCAGCGCTTCCCTCCGGCCACCAAGGTGCGCTGCTCGCCCCAGCCTCTCCCTGCCGCGCTGCCCCGTGCTCCGGCTTACTGCCCAGCACCCGTGTGCCTGGCGCCGGTCCTTGCCGCTGCTGAGCGCCCCGCCTTGCTTCACTAATGCTCGCCAGTCGCGCCCCATGGTTGTGCCTGCGCCCTACTCGCCGGCACACCATGGCCGCACCGCCTGCGCCGCCAACCGCCCTTCGTGCATCCCACGGTCGCGCGTCCCTCCAGCCCTAGCGCTGCCACCATGGAGTTCCCCGCCGTCCACCAAGCCAGCCCTCCTAGCTCGCATCCACGACCGCCGCGCAATGCCCGTCGCCCCCTGCTCACGCGCGTTGCACCGTCCTGTCGAGGCCATGCTCAAGATCCCATGTCGCCCACCGCCACATGCGCCTTGCTCCATTTCTGCTCGCCATGTCCTGCTCCCTGCGCCAGTCGCGTTCTGCGCCATGGCTACACCCAACTAGAGAAGCGAGTGACCGATGAGATGTATGAGATCCCAGAACACGTCGTTGGCACACCAGCATCGACAATTGATCCAAGGTTAGCTCTAATCTGTGCAAAGATTGGTCGGATCAATGCTGCAGTCAACCTGTTCTATGAAATGTTTACAAGGAAGAAACTAGATGTATTGACGTTCCATGCTAGTCTTGGATGCAGGTCTGTTGTGGGGTGGAAATCGACCAAGATATGTGCCAAGATTCTTTTTGAAGGGTGATGAAGCAACGGAATCAAGTACAACCCCAAGATATTCAACGAAATGCCTACAAGGTGAGCCTTGCCCTAAAATGCATTGCTTGATGCCCCAAAGTCCGTTAGTCGTGACCCCTAATGGTACTCATGTGTCATCAAGTCGTACGTCCATGTTCCGCATTGATATCATTCCTATAGAAATCCCTAAGTTGACCTCCTTTGTCGTTTGTATCATGTTGGCTATCCGTGTGTGCTCGTGATGCTCCACCATGAGCCGTGTCGACGTCGTTGACCACATGACATCGTCGTGACGCTCCGAGCCATCATCGTGTCCTGGCATCGAGATGAAGGATGCTTGTGATGTGTGTGGTGCTAGAACACAAGCACGACTCGTCGGACAATAGTTGTCAAGCCAAATTAGGTTTAGTCGTTGCGAGAGCAATCGAGTCCTCAGTGTAGCCAAGGTGCTCGATAAAAGGCCTTCTAGGTCAACCACGGGTATTGGTGATCACCGATCACCTAGGGTAGAGGTATGCAAGACGTTGCAACCAACAAGGAGAACTAGACCAAGGGGAACCTTGGATAAGAGTTCCTTGGTTGTGTCGAGGATGTTCTCTAACCGATCACAGGATTGGTTAACTTGGTGTACCACTTCATCGACGATAGGTTCATCGAGTCACTTATCAACAACCGAGTCGACATCACTAGCCTTAAGACCCACAAGGTGGTGTTCGGGATTCCGCTCACCCCATTGACAAGTTCGGGTCGATGTGGACCTGGCTAATCTGATCTTCTCGTGATGGCAAAGCATGACCATCACGACAAGGTTTCGCATCATGTTCGAGTTCCAGGAGTTCACCGAGCTCATCTGGACAATCTTGCAAAGGACACTGCAATAGTGTCATGTAAGCACTTGAACGATGCTCGAGAAGCTTGCCGTAGAAACTACTTTACCTAAAAGTCATTTGACGTTGTCTCGGTACTCATGCTAGGTTAACAATGCTTGTAATGACTTCTTAAGTCCAAGCCATGTTGATCCCAATTCAGTCCCAAGTGTCGTTAGGTTCCATCATGGTGCATCCTAAGTCAGGACCCTATGAGAGCACTGCTCACTTAACTAGGTTTACTCATTTATGAGTTAAGTCAAGTTCATTGGTCGACTGCTAAATCGCGACCTTCGTCTTGTACACTCTACTCATACTCAAGCTTTCAATGTCCCACCTTAATTTCTTTGGTCGTCCTTACACTTCTCCGCCCAACACTTCTTCACCATTCAGATTTGTCAATCTCGCGTGGCATAGGTTGAAGTTGCAATGTAGCTTTATGTTGTACCTTTCAGTTCATACCGACACTACTATGTACACCTTGACTCATCCTCTGGTTACCCACACAACAGAGGCATATCTGTCCTTCCTAGTCAAACTCCTCATTCTTAAAGTTTACATAACTCTGTGGAGTCCATTATTAAATTATTTAGGTACTTAATTACTTATATGCATATCATGTTGATAGGAACGTGCTAATAGTTGATCGACAAGAAACTTCACTTGGAGGAGAAGGCCAAGGTGTTTCCACTGAAGTTCCATGGCAGGTTTTCCGGAGGAAGACCAAGCCCTAACAATTGACATTTATTTGAGTCGCAAACTAAGGCAAGCCCTGGTTTGCATTTAAGTCATTTATAAAATTTTACTTTATCACTATGATGAGTAGTCTATGAATTGTGCATTACATTTGGGATGATTGATACTCTACTTGCATGGCCAAAAATCCCAGGGATTGGTGGGAACGAGTTACTGACCTATAGTAACTGCTTTGCTAATGCATAGGAAATTCGGTAGAAGTCGAGTAGTTGAAATCTACTCGCGAGAGATGTAGGAGATATCTCACAGGATTGGTTAGATAGAAAATGGCTTAATATAATGAAATTGAGACCGGGCAGGGAATGGATAGGAAGCGGCGAGAATTGAGTCTTGGTCGCATAGCCCTGCCTGTGTCGATTAAGGCCCATCCGTATGCAGCCCCTTCGGACAAGCTTGACTTGTACCGGCAACATAATAGATATATGGGCTCCAGTAAACTGACGTAGCTTGGTCACTTGGGTGTCGAGGCATACCGTTCTGTTTTATAGGTGTGGGTTGAGGGCAGCAAGGTGTAAATCCGCTGGTGGGCACGTCAGAGTACGCCCCACGCAAGGACCTACTGCTTGTGACGGATCGACCGGTTCGGCATTTGAGTGTCTCGCGAAAGGTTGCCATATATGACTAGTACTGAAGTGTTACGTAGGTACTGCGCAAAGTACTCGCTGGCATTTCCGAAAGTGCGTATGTGTCGTGTTGTCCGGTTTTGTTCTGATTGCAATCACCGTCCCTCGTGTAAATAGAGTACCACTTGTTCAATGAGCGGTGACGTAGTAAATACTAAAGAAGCCAGAAAAATATGTTGTATTGAATTATAATTGCTTGCAACCTTGTATGGCTTAGAGATAGTATAATTAAAAGTTTAGAGTTTCCCCATACTTTACCTGTAATAGCATTATGTGCTTTGGGCATGTCATATCATCGGAAAAGCATTTCTTGTTTGATTGTGGAGTCCATGATGTGCCGTGCTTGAAGAATGTAATTTGCTACTTAAAACATGATTATAAGGATCCACTTATAGGCGAGTCTATTTATGCTATTCCTTACCTATTCTTAGAACTTACCCCTGCATATGTCTAGTGAGACGGGTTAGTCTTGTTGAGCCTTATGCTCACATTTGCGCTTTAACGATTTTTGCAGGTATTAGTTTTATTTCTGCTGTTCAGGTTGTACATGAGACTCGAGGTGTCGACATAAATCTCATATGAACCACGCCGCTGCTGAATGTTCTTCATGTTGCTAGTGAGAAGCGTCCTAGGGCCTGTACGTCTTCTCTCCTGCTTAATTAAGTGAGGTTATGAGTATGTATTTTCCGCTGCGTGTGTACTTCTATTGTACACTCTTTTGTAAACTCTTCTTATTATGAAATGAAAACTTTATATGTTTTGGTATCCTTTTTGTGTGTGCTGTTAGGTACCGCATCGCACGGTACCACTCAATGAGATCCTCGGATGTGTGGACTCCGGTCCCCACAGACATGGTATCAGAGCTTCATTGGGAATAGAACGCTCGAAAAGAGCCTATTTTTGAAAACTTCGAAGTAGTCGAGTGAGGATTAGCTATATGCCCATTAAGGACTATTACTAGTATAAGTTATAAAGGTGGTGAACTAACTTGTTATATTATTTCTGTAACGACGCTCCGTCTTCAAGGTAAGAGGTAAGGTACGCCACCGAGAGCGGATCAATCTCGGTAAAACTCTGCATACGAGATATGGTATGTGAAATTTCCGTGGCTTAGCACGAAAAGTCAATATGAGTCTCTGAAACTTTCCATGTTTCTTAGAACATATGACACGCAGTACCCCAGCGTGACACAAAATTAGTGGGAGCCCCCGTCGGGTGGTGTATAACCCGATAGTATGCATCTCTAGAACTATTCATGTTCTATGAGATCATGCAAAACACGTATGCCCGAGCGTGTATAAGTCGGTTTTTACGGGAGTCTTTGCTGTACAGACGTAGTACAACCATGTACCTCGAGACATGACCAAGCTCGAGGGTGACTCACACCAGAGTTGTATGCATTTACTTTTGATTATATCTTATTGTGGTTGCCTGTTGTGTTTCCCCGTGCCGCCCTTGAGGTATGAAGGTGTGAAAGGGAATTGTTTGTCTTCTGCAGGTACACTAACTCCGGTAGCGACCCGTGTAGCAAATGTTTGTGAGTGATCGATATTAGGACCACCTATAGACGTATCCGGATGTACTGGGTTAGACTTTTCTTTTGTAAGGAACGTAGTACTGTTAGTATCACCATTGATACTTTGACCACTCCACATGAAAGAATGGTTTCATTATCATCTTGTAAGATCCAACTACCAGATGCTGGTAAGATTTGGATCAAAGTTTCGACATGGAACGTACAATGTGAAGAAGGATGAAGATTAAGGCTTTTGTGTACTCTTGACGGAATCTAGCTGGATTATGTCAAGATGTGCTTCTAGTTAAACTTCATAGGACATCGTAGTATGCTATAGGGATGGGGGACATCTTCAGGTCCTCGGCGATTTCTCTATGGACGAGTTGGACAAAACAACACTGGAGAAACTCGTCCAAATCATTAGAAACCAATATTTCTTCACCTCTTTGATATAATGATCTAGCCTCGGCATTTCAACCATAACTCTTTGTAGAATCGTCGAATACCTTTGTGTAATACATTTCCGGAAACCTTGCGACTTGTACAGCAAGTTTGTAATGGGACATGCTGTCAAATTGTGAGGTTATCCATCTGAAAATCAGTGGCCAAATCAGCTTTAAACAACCATGATCTATCAAACTAAATTCTGAGACCTGAACCGATTGTTCCACTTCAAAAATCTGTATCTCTTCTACCTGGAGGGCTTTGGAGGCAAGTGAATACTTTTTGGAAAGCCTTTGAAGTATTCTATATGTTTTCTATTGGCCTCCCAGCCAAAAGACGCTTTTATGGTGATGAAAATGCACCGTTATCACAGCAGCTGCTGTTCTGAAACTACATGGACCAGCCTCTGAATTTTTGCCATATTTCCTTGTCGAAAGCTCTTCTATTCCATTGTGATACATTTCTGGAAAGGGGGAGAGCTGTTCTATAACTTTGTTATTCAGTGTTACCTCAAATTCAGTTTAGAACTAATTAGAAACTGAAGTTGAAGATAGTACATGTATATAGGTGCTATCTGAAACAGTCAGAAAAAAATTCTGAATTTTGAACGGCCATAACTCTTAAACTATAAATGCAACCTAGGCATATTTATACATGTCTGGAAATATTAAAGAGTCCTCTATCAACTTCCTATTCAACACAAAGGCTAAAACTCATACTAACATGGTCTAAATTGAAGTGTCGTTTAAGAGGTTATGGCAGCCCGGAAGAGGGGACAGAATCTGAACTCTTCACCAATTGAATCATAACTTTCTGCATACTTCACTGCTGCAGGCCTATTTTATGTGGTTTGAAAGTGTAGAGAGTCATCTACAACGTTTCTATAGAACTCCAGAGCAGAAAACATCTCTAACACACTCAAAATTTCAAATTTCTAAACTTGATAAAATCTGGACAGCGAGTGGACAGTCCTGTACACAGTTACTGTTTCTCGCATAACTCGCTGTAGAATTGTCGAAAGACTTCATAAGTTTCATTTCTGGAATCCTGAAGATGTATGCAAAAAGTTTGCTATGTGTTAGTTTTGCAAAGGTTGATATTTGTATATCTGAAAATTGTGGACAAAATCAGCCTTAAACAAAGGAGGTGCTGTCCAAATTTTCAGAAAAACTATCAATTTGCAAATGCCATATCTTCTCAACCAGAGGTGCTACGAGGGCAAGTAAGTACTCCTTAGAAATTTTTGGAAGTCATCTACAAGTTCTCTATTCAGCTCAAGACCAAAATCTTTTCTTAAGTGGGTGAAATTTTGGATAATTGCAGAGACTGTCCAGGCATACCCAAACTGGATTGCAATCTGTACACCTCTGAATTTGACCCATAACTAGCAGATTTTGCATCCAATGGGTCGTGCGAGTAACCTTTGGACAGGTTAGAGAGTCGGCTACAATTTTTGTAATTGGCTCCAGACCTGAATCTGTCGTCTACTTTTTCCAAATCGAGTTTGAATACAATGTGGTCAATCTGAACTGAATATAAATGTCTGAATGCTGAAATTTCAGCAAACTTTAAAAATTTATACCTCTTAAACCAGGACTGATATGAAGACAAGTAAGTACATTCTGGAAATATTATTACCTTGGCTACAACTTTGTTAATAAGAATATTTCCAGGTTTCTAACGGAACAGTCTGAAAAAATTAGATCAAAACTGGTACTTTTTAAGCAGGTTCTGCTGAAAGTGCAGAAAATTCTGTTAACTTTAAAATAGCATAACATGAAAACCAGAGATGATATAGAGGTAAACCAATACTTTTTAAAAATGTCTTGAAGTGTACTTTAACTTTGTTATTCACCTCAAGTTCTCATTTTGCCATTAACTGGATAAAAATCGAGTTTGTGTTCAGACTGGTCCTTTGTCACCATAGCCTGGCCATTTTGAACCTTTTGGTTTTTGTTAGGCATTTGGTTCCCGAGTTCAACTCGAGGAGTTTCATAACATCACAGGTATTGTGATTCAACAATAATTACCATTAAAGTTGAGTATTAAACTCAATCAAATCTCTTTGGCTCGGTTGCTCATGATTAGTGTTCTAATTAGGCAACCGTGCACCTCACACTTGAAGGGTGTATTGAGCATGTGTTGCACTTCAATTAGTCAACGACCCTCCCCGTAAGGATCGTTTGGGGTAACTTTCTCACTTACCTAGCTTAAACCTTAAGGGGGAAGGAGTGCACCTAGTAATCAAAGTGATACGTTCACCTAGGTGTCATACCAAGGTACATCGACACCGAACCAACGTGCTGGAAGCAATGCTCAAGTAAGTAGGACCGAGTACAACATTGACTCATTGGGTCAATGAGACGCTTATTTAACAGATCTTCTCGAACCCCGTTTCTTGGGGAACTCGATCATCGAGTTAATGAAGTCAGTTGATTCTTCACGCTAAACCACTCCCTTGCTTCAGTCTCTGAGACGAGAAGCCATAGGTGAGTAGTATGAGCTGGAAATTCTTTCGCAAGAACGTGGATCACTAACCAAGGTCGTGCCTAGCCCAGTACCTTGTCAACCACTTAGTGTAACCTACGGAAGTGATGAGAACCTTACTCTTCAAACGTTACTCTCTTTGCAACTTCTGAAGGCAACCCTACCGCACCTTTTAAAGGTTAGACATACTACCTTAGAAATCCTATGTGATGAAAAACCTGACCCTTTGTTAAGAAATCACATCTACCTGTAAGCTGTGATTAGCAAGCTTTAGGGAACTTCACATCAACAAGAAGTTACATCGTTTTGTTCCATTATGTACACTCTGTTGCCTTGAGATGAACCTCATCATTCCTTGTTAATGTTCTTACCTTGAAATTCTTGAATTTGGTCAAGACGTGAAAGTGACATTCGTCGTTCGACACTTTTAATGACCAAGTCACTTAATCCTTCTGTATCTAGGGTACTTCTGTTTGTGTCTGAGCTGTCTTACCTATTTTTGCTCAAAGCATAATACTGAATGCACCATACCTTGCATAGTTATCCGCGGAGTTGTACTGTGTCTGCATAACACCATCCGGTTTGTGATTCATCATGAAACGTAATTACTAATGAGTTTTGAGCAAGAATATGTGACCCCGTTCAGATACTTAAGTAGTGCCTAACATTTTTAAGTTTTGATCAATTTTATCGTTCGCAACGCCTTCGATTGGTTTCATTATCTTGAGTAGCACAAGGGACACATTGTGACTAAAACACAGTTGAGTCATTGTCCTTGACTTGTTAAAACTCAAATCGCCTTGAGTAGTGGCAACTGAATGTTTCTAGCTGCGAGGAGTTTCTTTTTGACTTCTCGACCTTGCTAGAACCTTAAAATCTTTCTATTCGCGAGATTATTATTGATTACCAAACTTTGGAACTCTTTGACTTGTACTGCCTGATGGCATTGCTTCGGCTACAAGACCAAAGCAGAAAAGTCTTCATAAGGGAAACATCCAGAGTTAAGGATGCTTAACTATCTTAGAACTCTAAGCACCTCTTCAATGAAGAAGGTTACTTCATTTTGACGGAAAGAAGAAGACCTCAACACCTCAACATAACTCTTAAGATCCAAGTTTTACGAAGTGATATTGTCATGTCAAGCCTCTTGTCAAGGTTATCAACCTAAAGACTGGAATCACTTGAAGCAAACTTTGGAATTTATTAAGATGCCTGAAGATAATCACTATTTTGTAGAACCTAAGTCTTTAAGGGCATTACCATTTTCCTGAGTCAATGACCCTCTTTTACGGACCGTTCCCTCATCGTTTCTGTTATTCTATTTGTTAGAATCTCGGGACGAGATTCCTTTAAGGGGGAAGGACTGTAAAAGCCCGCTTTTCGGAAGAACAAAAACGCAAAAATGCGAACTTAAAAATTTTGAAAGAGGACTTGGAAATCTAAACTCACATGAACCATATGAGTTAACCCATGTTCACTAAAAATAGGAACTGTTAAAAATTTTACATATAGAACCTGGTTGCTAATGTATTTGGAACTTAAGGGGTAAAATCCTTAATTTCCAGGTATTCACATTTTCAATAAAATATTAAAGGAGAAAAGAAAAAAAATGGAGAGAAAGAAAAAGGAATTATTCCAACCCTAAAATGGGACATTCAAAAAAAAATTCAAATCTAAGGCTGTAAATTTTTCCATGACCTTCTAATATTCCAAATAGACTCTCCGTAGAGTTTCAAAATTTTTGAAGCACGTTTTCCATTTATTGGACACGTAATGAGAGTTTAATCAGAGTCGACTTCAAATTTGAACTTTGTACTTAAATTTGTCCAAATCCATTCCAAATTTTTCCTGAGGTCCCTTATGGTTCAGAAAGGGTAACTTCAAAGTTTCAGGATTTTTGAACCTAACCTAGCATTTATTTCATTGAATCAAGTATCACCGTTTGAATTCAAATTCAAACCTGAGTTCAAAATTCAACTTGCTCAGTTTTGAAATCTGATTGCGCCATAAAATTTTTCACATTTTATTTGGTCATTGGGCCAAAGTTGACTATTTTTGAAACATGTTTGCTAGCCCTATTTGAATTTTGGAAAGAAGGAGGGAGGTGGGTCCCACAAGTGGTCAACACAGGTCAGGTCGGCACATGCCTTCTCTTTCCTCCCCTGCCTCCACGCAGACGGCTGCATGCGCCACCACGACATTCCCTCGACCCTTATCTACCCCGCTCGACTCCTCATGTCCGCCCGCTACTCCCCCACGGCACCTCGCCTCACCGGTCGTCGTCCGCGCGCCTCTCCCGGCCTGCGCGCCCGCCTCCAGTGCCGTCCCCGCGCCTGCGCGCCGCTCGGCTTGGCCGCGAGTGTGATGCCAAACTCACTTCCTCGGCCTCTGCACGCCGTCGGCCCGTTCGCCTCCTCACATTGCCGCCGGCCCGCATCACGCTGCCCGACCTCAGCGCCGAGCGCACCTGCGCCGCCGACGCCGAGCCGCCTTGGCGCGCCTGCTCGCCGCGCCTCCCTGTCACCCAGCCGCATCGCCCCGCCTGCAGCGCTTCCCTCTGGCCACCTCGGTGCGCTGCTCGCCCCAGCCTCTCCCTACCGCGCTGCCCCGTGCTCCGGCTTGCCGCCCAGCACCCGTGCGCCTGGCACCGGTCCTTGCCGCTGCTGAGCGCCCCGCCTTGCTTCCCTACTGCTCGCCAGTCGCGCCCCATGGTCGTGCCTACGCCCTACTCGCCGGCACACCATGGCCGCACCGCCTGCGCCGCCAACCGCCCTTCGTGCGTCCCACGGTCGCGCGTCCCTCCAGCCCTAGTGCGGCTGCCATGGAGTTCCCCGCCGTCCACCAAGCCGGCCCTCCTAGATCGCGTCCACGGCCGCCGCGCAATGCCCGTCGCCCCCTGCTCGGGCGCGTTGCGCCGTCCTGTTGAGGCCATGCTCAAGCTCCCGTGCCACCCACTGCCACATGCGCCTTGCTTCATTTCTGCTCGCCGTGTCCTGCTCCCTGCGCCAGTCGCGTTCCGCGCCATGGCTGCACCCAACCAGAGAAGCGAGTGACCGGTGAGATGTATGAGATCCCAGAACACGTCGTTGACACACCAGCATCGACAATTGATCCATGGTTAGCTCTGATCTGTGCAAAGATTGGTCGGATCAATGCTGCAGTCAACCTGTTCGATGAAATGTTTACAAGGAAGAAACTAGATGTATTGACATTCCATGCTAGTCTTGGATGCTGGTCTGTTGTGGGGTGGAAATCGACCAAGATATGTGCCAAGATGCTTTTTGAAGGGTGATGAAGCGACGGAATCAAGTACAACCCCAAGATATTCGGCGAAATGCCTACAAGGTGAGCCTTGCCCTAAAATGCATTGCTTGACGCCCCGAAGTCCGTTAGTCGTGACCCCTAATGGTACTCATGTGTCGTCAAGTCGTACGTCCATGTTCCGCATTGATATCATTCCTATAGAAATCCCTAAGTTGACCTCCTTTGTCATTTGTATCACGTTGGCTGTCCGTGCGTGCTCGTGATGCTCCACCATGAGCCGTGTCGACGTCGTTGACCACATGACGTCGTCGTGACGCTCCGAGCCATCATCGTGTCTGGCATCGAGATGAAGGATGCTTGTGATGTTTGTGGTGCTGGAACACAAGCACGACTCGTCGGACAATAGTTGTCAAGCCAAATTAGGTTTAGTCGTTGCGAGAGCAATCGAGTCCTCAGTGTAGCCAAGGTGCTCGACAAAAGGCCTTCTAGGTCAACCATGGGTATTGGTGATCACCGATCACCTAGGGTAGAGGTATGCAAGAACGTTGCGACCAATAAGGAGAACTAGACCAAGGGGAACCTTGGATAAGAGTTCCTTGGTTGTGTCGAGGATGTTCTCTAACCAATCACAGGATTGGTTAACTTGGTGTACCACTTCATCGGCGACAGGTTCGTCGTGTCGCTTATCAACAACCGAGTCGACATCACTAGCCTTAAGACTCACAAGGTGGTGTTCGGGATTCCGCTCACCCCATTGACGAGTCTGGGTCGATGTGGACCTGGCTAATCTGATCTTCTCGTGATGGCAAAGCATGACCGTCACGACAAGGTCTCGCATCATGTTCGAGTTCCAGGAGTTCACCGAGCTCATCTGCAGAATCTTGCAAAGGACACTGCAATAGTGTCATGTAAGCACTTGAACGATGCTCGAGAAGCTTGCCATAGAAACTACTTTACCTACAAGTCATTTGACGTTGTCTCGGTACTCATGCTAGGCTAATAATGCTTGTAATGACTTCTTAAGTCCAAGCCATGTTGATACCAATTCAGTCACAAGTGTCGTTAGGTTCCATCATGGTGCATCCTAAGTCAGGACCCTACGACAGCACTTCTCACTTAACTAGGTTTACTCATTTATGAGTTAAGTCAAGTTCATTGGTCGACTGCTAAATCGCGACCTTCGTCTTGTACACTCCACTAATACTCAAGCTTTCAATGTCCCACCTTGATTTCTTTGGGTCGTCCTTGCACTTCTCCGCCCAACACTTCTTCACCATTCAGATTTGTCAATTTCGCGTGGCATAGCTTGAAGTGTGGTATGCTAAGTTGCAATGTAGCTTTATGTTGTACCTTTAAGTTCATACCGACACTACTATGTCCACCTTGACTCATCCTCTGGTTACCCACACAACAGAGGCATATCTGTCCTTCCTAGTCAAACTCCTCATTCTTAAAGTTTACATAACTCTGTGGAGTCCATTATTAAATTACTTAGTTACTTAATTACTTAATTACTTATATGCATATCATATCGATAGGAACGTGTTGATAGGTGATCGACAAGAAACTTCGCTTGGAGGAGAAGGCCAAGGTGTTTCCACTGAAGTTCCATGGCAGGTTTTCCGGAGGAAGACCAAGCCCTAACAATTGACATTTATTCGAGTCGCAAACTAAGGCAAGCCACGGTTTGCATTTAAGTCGTTTATAAAATTTTACTTTATGACTATGATGAGTAGTCTATGAATTGTGCATTACGTTTAGGATGATTGATACTCCACTTGCATGGCCAAAAATCCCAGGGATTGGTGGGAACGAGTTACAGTTTGATGTATAGTAACTGCTTTGCTAATGCATAGGAAATTCGGTAGAAGTAGAGTAGTTGGAATCTACTCGCGAGAGATGTAGGACATATCTCACAGGATTGGTTAGATAGAAAATGGCTTAATATAATGAAATTGAGACCAGGCAGGGAATGGATAGGAAGCGGCGAGAATTGAGTCTCGGTCGCATAGCCCTGCCTGTGTCGACTAAGGCCCGTCCGTATGCAGACCCTTCGGACAAGCTTGACTTGTACCGGCAACATAATGGATATATGGGCTCCAGTAAACTGACATTGCTTGGTCACTTGGGTGTCGAGGCATACCGTTCCGTTTTATAGGTGTGGGTTGAGGGCAACAAGGTGTAAATCCGCTAGTGGGCACATCAGAGTACACCCCACGCAGGGATCTCCTCCTCGTGACGGATCGACCGGTTCGGCATTTGAGTGTCTCGCGAAAGGTTGCAATATACGACTAGTACTGAAGTGTTACATAGGTCCTGCGCGAAGTACTTGCTGGCATTTCCGAAAGTGTGTATGTGTCGTGTTGTTCGGGTGTGTTCTGATTGCAATCACCGTCCCTCGCGGAAATAGAGTACCACTTGTTCACTGAGCGCTGACGTAGTAACTACTAAAGAAGCCAGATAAAATATGTTGTATTGAATTATAATTGCTTGCAACCTTGTATGGCTTAGAGATAGTATAATTAAAAGTTTACAGTTTCCCCATACTTACCTATAATAGCATTATGTGCTTTGGGCATGTCATATCATCGGCAAAGCGTTTCTTATTTGATTGTGGAGTCCATGAAGTGTCGTGCTTGAAGAATGTCATTTGCTACTTAAAACATGATTATAAGGATCCACTTATAGGTGAGTCTATTTATGCTATTCCTCACCTATGCTTAGAACTTACCCCTGCATATGTCTAGTGAGACGGGTTAGTCTTGCTGAGCCTTATGCTCACGTTTGCGCTTTAATGATTTTTGCAGGTATTAGTTTTATTTCTGTTGTTTAGGTTGTACATGAGACTCGAGGTGTCGAGATAAATCTCACGTGAACCACGCTGCTGCTGAATGTTCTTCATGTTGCTAGTGAGAAGCGTCCTAGGGCCTGGACGTCTTCTCTCCTGCTTAACTAAGTGAGGTTATGAGTATGTATTTTCCACTGTGTGTGTACTTCTATTGTACACTCTTTTGTAAACTCTTCTTATTATGAAATGAAAACTTTATATGTTTTGGTATCCTTTTTGTGTGTGTTGTTAGGTGCCGCATCGCACAGTACAACCCAATGAGATCCTCGGATGTGTGGACTCCGGTCCCCACAATGGGAAGCTTAGAAGTAAGAGGGAAGTACCATTCACTGTAGTAGAGACTTCATCCCATGGAGCAATCACACTCCAAGGTGATGACGGTCAACTATTCAAAGTGAATGGGCACCGACTCAAATTATTTCTTGATTCCCAAAAGGATACAGAATAAGAATTTGACGTGGTAAATCTAATCGATTTCCATGCCATTTCTTTCAATTCTGTTAAAATTCTCCGTGTCCAACTAATGGGCCCATCCAATTCTTCTTTTAGAAGGCCCATTTAATCGACCCGAGAAAATGTGGCCCGAACGGAGCCAGAAGGGGTTCGGCTGAACCCTAGGGTCGGCCGACTTTCCTTCGCGCCGTTCACATTCTGTTTTCTCGTGTTGATCCTCCTCGATATCCACCACAAAATCCTCGGTGAAACGCGTCGTTCCCCGCCTACTTTAAGGACGGAAACAGAGAGGAAAGTTATAAACCTCATTGAATCATCATCTTCCTCTTGTCCTCGTCATGGCCGACAAGAAGATTGTGCCTCATGCCTTCTCCTGCTCAACCTTCAACCTGAGCGGGGACATTACATCGGCCAACGACAAAACTTCCCTCGCCCGACAGCATAGGATGCTTATTACTTAGGATTTTATTCTTTTCCAAACATTTGTTTTCTAAAGCTAGGCCAAATAATGTAAGCATCCCCATATTTTGATTTCAATAAAGTGAACTTACTGGTTCATCTAACACCAGTAAAGTTCCCCCTTTAGTTTATTTTGTTGAATAAAGAATTCAGGAAACAAGTGTGGGGGAAACAAGTCCCCAAGTCATGAAATCCCGATGTGAAAAATTAACATTGCATATCAAAACACGTCGCGACTGAATGAGCAAAATGACCCGACGAAACAGAGCCACAGAAGAGCCAACAGGACGTCGGCCAAACCCCTGGTCGGCCGACCTATCTTCTGCACCATACGACTCCGTTTCGCTCCAGAAAATTGGTTTGGATTTCCTATCCCCACTTTTATGCGCTACCCTGCTGTTTGAGTTGATTTCATATTTTTCATTGCATATCTAAAATGAATCAACTCAAAAAATTGAAATAAAATTTGGTAGTCAAGAATTTGCTTAAGCTGAAAATTTGAATACTTTATATTTCAATTCATTACCTTTTTATGATTCCCATAATTCAATAGGAAAAACACATCATCTAGGTATTTGACTAGTGTGATATGGTAAATGAGTTCTTTAGAAATCATCCTTTTGCTTGAAATTGATTTTGACATTTGTAACTATTTGAAGTCTTGAACTTTGCCTAAATCTCTCATTGGAAATTTATATACCCACCAAGGCCATATGATACATTCATTGAAAACAACAAGCATATGCCACTTTGCTTTTCATTGAACTTTGTAAAACCCATGACCCAATTGAGTGACATGCATGAACTTTTTGAATTGAAAACTCTTGTGCACTCCATTCATGCAAAATTTCTCATTGAGAGTTTGCATCCATCGATTACCCATCCGCCAAAAAGAAACTCCATACAATACAAATGAAAGCCTCTCTAATAAAAGAAAAAGGAGTAGAAGACGTGGCTACAAGAAAAAGAAAAACCATCCACTCTTGAAAAAGAGTAAGAGTGCTAAAAAAAAAGTAGCCATGTTTCATCCTTAAGAGAGAGCAAATTCATGGGCATTATCACCTCGCCCCTACATTCCATTCATGTGCACAAGAATTTTCCATTCACTTTGTGCATTGCATAAGTATCTCATAGGATCAAGTTTTTGACGTAGTAACATATGAATTGCAAATGTGTGCCACATTCATCCCTACAAGCTCCAGATATAGCCACTTCTAGTATAGGTACAAGAATTGGCAAAACATGCCATGATGAGGACTCAAACACTTTGAGAGATTTGAGAGATTCCAATCGAGAAGGAAAGGGCAAAAGTTCCTATGACATTCAAATATAGCAATTGCCAAATCATTTCAGCAGAGAATGATCCAAGGGAACTTCATTCTAACCATTCCACTTTTCAAACACCCAAGATTGATGTGGTAGCCACATACACAAAGGGGATCCATGAATTCAAGTATAAGTTGAAATATCTAGTATACTTATTTTCTACCTTATAGCAAATTCATGACAACACTCTAGTTCTTCTTGCCTTCACTCGAGGACGAGAAAAGGACTAAGTGTTGGGGAGTTTCTTGACGGTCCTAAAGTACCACATTTTGACCGTCAATTCACCTCATAATGTGCATAAAAGAAATACAAAACATAGTGGTAGGGTTATACACTAACCCAATTCCACAAGTGTTGATGTTTATTTGTATGCAGGTGAATTATTACACAAAAATACCAAAACATGCAGGGATCAATCCATGAAAATCGATTTCAACGAATCAGGCGATGACATGTGGCAACACATGGATCAAATGGCCACAAACAGAAGAATACGAGGAGATCCAACGGTGTTGCACCCATATATATCAAGGGGGCCCACCTGGAAGCCACCTGGAGGAAGCACTCCCCGAGGGGAGCCTTGACCAGGTCGGTCGAACCAGGGGTTCGGCCAACCTCTTCCTGGTGCCAAACTCTGTCAAATGACAGGTGTTGGCTCCTCCCGACTCCCTGCAATCAATAGTGACTTATTTGCGCGTTAATTGTGGCGGGAACTGACCCTTCTCCACCTATAAATAGACCCCCTCACCTCACTTGTCACACACACCAAAAGTTGAGAATAGTTCTACACTCCAAAGGTTTAGAGTAGTCCTAGAAGCTACCAAAGTACAAGGAGAGTGTGGTGAAGAGTCTTGGAGAAGGAGGCTTGGGCTTGTCAAGGCCCTCTTCTACACTTGTACCCCTACAAAGGTTTTACCCAATCAGGTAAGCCATTGTGAATTCAATACAAGTTTGATCTTTTATTCTTAGTAGTTTGCACAAGTAGTTACTTGTGGGTTCACTGCTTTAATTCATTAGAGGCTCTAGTTGTAGCTTTGCGTTCAAAACAACTAAAGTAGTGATTTAGAACATAAGCGTGGTGCTTAGGTTATAAATCATCAGTGGATATCTCGTAGACCCACAGATTGAAGATGTAGGAAGTAGGTGGTGACAGCCGTATCTGTCCTTCGTAATCCTCCACGTTCGGCTATGCCATAGGCTCTTGGCGGGAGTCGTCCTAGTATTGCTAGGAGTAAGCTCGTGCCCGAAGCTAGCATCTACAGCAATCTACCTTGAATTAGGATCAATACTTTGAATTCCTCTCTATTCCTTGCCAACCAAACAACTTTGTGTCCTTGGGTGAGCTAGTTCGAAATATTAGCACACACGTTCTTTGGATTCGATACCCTTAGGAATACTCCTTAAGGGGGAGTGCTACAACGGTATTTCTGTGCGCTTGCGGATAACTCTGTGGTGTTAAGAAATACCAACAGTGAGGATTCAAACACTTAGAGAAGAATAAGAGAATCCAATTGAGAGGAAGGCAATGATTCTCTCACTTTTGAATATAGCAACTTTCAAGATTATTTCAGCAGGAGGAAATCCAGGTGAACTACATTGAAATTGTTTCACCTGTCAAAAACCCAAGATGATGTGGTAGCCACATCAAAGGGTTCTGGGACATAGGTATGAGTTGAAATATTTTGTATACTTATTTCATACTTACAGCATAATTATTTTAAAATCTAGTTTTTCTTGCCTTCACTCGAAAATGAGCAAAGGACTAAGCACGGGGGAGTTTGTTAACAGTCCTTAAGTATCATATTTGATTGTGAAATTGCCTCATAAAAAAAATATCAAAAGGAGAACATAACATAGTGGTAGCAGTTAATACTAACTGTTTTCACAAGTGTTAGTGTCTATTTGCATGCAGGTGAATTAAGCCCCAGAATACTCAGAATTGCAGGGACCATTCCTGAAAACTAGTTTCCAGCCAAACAGGAACTACCACGTGGCAGCACATGCATCCAACGACCCATTCTCAAGTGTATTCGAGGGAATCCGACAGCAAATCACACGAGTATGGAACAAGGGCCCACCAATTTGCGACACAGAGGCGAACCAGCGTAAACGGGTGAGCCTAGGGTGCGACCGAACCCCTGGTTCGGCTGACTCAGTATGAGCACCATTCTCAGTCAAACGACGCGTGGTGCTCCCTTGTGGCTCCGTGATGGTGGTGGATTTTAATTTGTCCGCAAATTCTGGCGCCAAACCGACTAAACTCTTGTATAAATATCCACCCTCACTCCCTCACTTTACACTCCACAAGTTTGAGTTTAGTATTCCACTCCAAATTTATAGTGTTGCCCTAGAGCCTAGCCAAGTGGAAGGAGAGTGAGGAAGAGCTAGGAAGAGGGGGCTTGGGTTTGTCAAGTCCCTCTCCTACACTTGTACCTCTATCGAAGTTCTGATGGATTTGAGTAAGCTTTCTTGAATTCAACACAAGTTTGATTCATAATTCAAAGTAGTTTGCTTTAGTAGTTATTTGTGGGTTCACAGCTTTATTTAATTAGAGGCTCTAGACTTATCTTTGTATTCGAAAAGATTAGAGTGGTCATTTAGAACTTAAGCGTGGTGCTTAGGTTAGAAGTCATCAGTTAATATCTCATAGACCTATGGATTGAAGAGGTAGGTGGTTGATGTTGTTGGTAATTCTTAACACCACAGATCATCTCCGGTTGGAGTTGAGATCCGTAAGTGGACGAAAGATACCGTTGTAGCATTTCATCTAAGAGTATTCCCAGGGTATCGTATTTATCCCAAAAAAGGGCAGTTAAGTAAAGTAAACACTATTCATATGATCAAGGTATGGGGTACTAGGTATTTATCAGAACAGGGGTAGGATGATGATAGGGGTAGGGTGCCACACGCCTAAGCAATCTACTCTAAGGGTAAGGTTGTCCTAGTGAGGGTTAAGCTACTACAAGGGGTTGCTCCTACTGCGCTCTAATTACTCATATACATAGCCTAATAGAGTACACTCGAATATGCTAATGGTGAATACTAGAGCTTAATAGTTCAACATATGGGGCACAGGTTTACCTCTGACAACATCAAGAAGATTCCCGCCTCGAGCCTGTGGAATAGCCGAACGTGGGGGATTATGAAGGACGACAGGGTTGTCACCACCTGCCGCCTACCCCTACAACGTGTTGGTCTACGAGACATCCAACGCTACTTAACTATCTAAGCATCATGGTTACATGTTAAGTAAATACCTTGGGAGTTGCAATACAAGATCCATCCTAAGGCAATGACTAACCTAAACATCATTGAACCTATGTTGAGACCAAGCACTAACATATTCATATTAGCATAATCATATTATTACCTAATTAGACTATAGTGGTGGGTCATTTGATCCATGTGCTACCACATGTCAGCGTCTGATTGGTTTAGAAGATATTCTTTAGGATTCCTCCCATGAATTCACATCAATTCTGTATAAAATTCCTGCATGCACCATTTTCTCCTAGTACAGGTGGAACTAGTTTATTTCTAACTATAATGTGTGTAAGAAATATTTATTCTCTCACATAATTGAGTTATATTGACGATCGAAATTGGTGTATAATGACCGTTAATAGCGGTACAACCCTATCCGTCCTTTATAATCCTCCACATTCGGCTATGCCATAGGCTACTAGCAGGAATTGTACTGATATTGTCAGGGGTAAACCCGTCCTTGAAGCAAACAACCACTGTAAGCTACTTTTTCTCAAGTCCAAACATTTGAATTCCTCTTTGATATCCTTGGGAGAACAAGTTAGAAGATTAACTCACACGTTCCTTGGATTTGATACCCTTGAGAATACTCTTTAAGTGCAACTGCTACAACGGTATTTTCATGCGCTTGCAGATTACTCTATTTTGTAAAAAAATACCAACACCGATTTGCCATCTCTCGCAAAGATACCTAGAGATATGAAGCATGCAAGAGGCGCTTACGTGGACCCAAGCAGAGCTGGAGAAGGAGAAACCAGTGCACAAGGCCGCATAGGAGTATCAGGCGAACTACATGACACATATGCAGGCAAAGATGGAGGTAAGTACTTCAAATTACTTTACTTTAAATTCATGGTATTTTAATTATATGTATGTTCTAATGTTTTCCAATGACAATCCTTAGCTCGACAGCATGGGCAACAGATCGTGATTCCTTCACAGCAGCTGTCACTAGTGCCCACACCAGAGGTGCCTTCTTCGGAAACTTTAGTAATAAAACATTGATCAATTAAGATAAACATGATCAATTCTTTGGAAGTTATAAACATGTCTAACTACTCATGTGTATTGTAGGGATCAGCGTTGGAGGCTCAGACTCCATCCCCACAGCTATCGGCACTGGGAGGGACATGGAGAGATGACTCCTTCGACTCCTGAGGTAGTCGAGGGGCTAGTGTATAGCCATTCCATGGACTTACGTGCATTTTGTGATGTGATGGATGTTTGTGAATGTATATTTGGTATTTTTTGCTGTTTGTGACTGTATTATATCTATGTATGTGTTGTGTTAGCTAGCCATCGCGTCAGGTTAGGCATTTTCAGTTATTTTAGAAAAATAAAAAGCTTATTTACGACGGCCTGGTCAATGACATCGTAAATAAGACCTTTGTTATTTATGAGGGCCTTCCTGGTTGTAAATAAGCCTTCCTTATTTACGACGGCGAGGAAGGTTGTCGTAAATAAAGAGGCTCAACCCTCAACGTGGCATGGACCCTTGTTTATGACGGCTACGGGCGGTCATCATAAATAACCTAATTTACGACAGTGGCCATCGTAAACTGGCTTATTTATGACACTTTAATAACGTCAGCAAAAAAACCATCGTAAATAAGCATATACCGTCATAAATAACTTATTTATGATGGCTTTAGGCTTATTTACAATGACATTTGGTTGTTTTAAATTAATCGCATCCATGCAAGGATATGATCCACTGTAGTAATGTCCTCATCAGACTTATATCAAGTAGTACAATAAGAATAATGCATGATCAGCCATTATGGTCGCATACAAAATATTTTTATTAACTATTCTTGATTTGGTGAAAAGCTGAAATATTTGGTAACGTGTGATGGGCCTTGTTATATTAGATAGAGTACTTTTTTGCATATATTATTGGGTTCATAAGGTTTGCATCGGTTATACAATGTCTATGTTTTGCTCATCAATGTCCTTAGATAATTTAGTTCGGAACAATACTTTTTTGGCATGCAAGCTTTGCCAAAAGAAATTAACATGGGTATGTTTATGACCCAAATTGATACTTTGGACAAAACCAGAACTTCCTTTATCTGAAACTTGAATTTCTGATTTTGGCAGACTCGACAGGGTCGAGATAGTCTGAATATTTTACAAGTTTGATATCTAGACATATTTTCTAGGCTGTGAACATTTTACTTAAGAAACAAAAGAAGTGCCTGGAAAGGTTACGGATGAAGTCAAACCACACATTTCAAGTGTCCATGACCAAGCCCTTGTCAAAATGATCAAAACGGATATATGGAATACCGAAAATGTAACCCTAATGAAGAAATTACAGTGATTAAAAAATGGTCACAGCTACAGAACTTGAAGTTCCGATTTATAAAATTGGATATTTCGTTTATTATACATTTCCACTATAGAAAAACAAAAATTTCCGGTTTAATATTCGGAAGGTTTTTTGTTTTCACGATAAACATCAAGTTATAGCTGGATTTTTCATGCGACCTGTAAAAACTTTGACCCTTACGTGAAAGACCTCCCGAGCATATAAATATAAAGGACCATGACCAATTGAGTTCAAATTTATCAAAATAAATTTGTTACATATATCTACCTTTTTCCGTTCCTTTATCCTACCTTTGTTACCTCATTATTGTTCTTCCTTGTCTTAACTATGATTGAAGGTGCCCTATATGTCCTTTTAATGTAAGGATAACCCTACTCATGCTTGCCCTCACAACTTGCCAGGGATTTTAGAGAATCTTCTTCTGTGGTAAATGACTTACTCAACCGGGGGTGGGGGGATGGTTCAGCAAGACGTCCATACAGTAAATATATGTAAAATAGATCATGCCAGTGGAAGGAGAAAATTAGCCTAGAGGGGGGTGAATAGGCTTTTTGAAACTTTGTTGATCCCTAAAACACTTAACAGATTGATCAAATACAGATAGATCGGACTAGTCTGGTACAGTGCGGACTAGTCCGGTATGCGTGGACTAGAAAGATCAAGATTGATCGATAACTTCACTTCTATTACCCTATGCAGCGGAAAGTAATGTGCAACTTGGATGTATTACAACAATGAAACAATGTATGGCAAATATCAATTTTAATTCCAATGTTTCAACGTGAGTTACACAAGATTATGCAAACCCTTGAATATGACGAACGATGAAACAAAAGTGTGCGAGACAAGATTTTATCCTGAGGTTCGATTCCCACGGAGGAAACCTCCATCCGTTGAGGAGTCCACGAAGGACCGGGTCTTCACCAACCCTTCCCTCGTTGAATTGCCATGGAGGCCGATTCTCTTCAACTAATCACAAAGGGGCAAATAACTCATTCAAGGGGCCTTCTCAAAAGTTGAGGGCTCCCCAAGAATTACAACAAATGAACACCACCAAACACACTCAAAAGATGTACAATGAAGCAATAAGAGTGTGCGAGAGATCAAACCCAAGAGCTCAAGATGTGTAGAACAAGTCTCTCCTTTGATCAACTGCTAATCCTCAAAGATTTGATATTTTTAGGCTTAAGATGTGTGGAGAGATGTGAATTCGTGGCTCTTGGGAGGTGTGACGGCGCAGGGGTCGAGAAAGTTGGTTGTATGGTCGTACATCTCTATTTATACTAGGGTTTCCAAAAGTTACCGTTAGGATTTGCGATGTCCGGAATAGTCCGTGGTGGACTCCGGACTAGTCCGATGTGCGGCGTGTGGAAAACTCTAAGTGTTGAGATATACCGGACTAGTCCATTAAGAAGCGTACTAGTTCGATTTTAGTTAGAAACGTTTTGGACTAGTCCATTTGATATCGGACTAGTACAGTGTAGTGACCACCTTGCAGAACTGAGGACAAGTCCGCACTTGGAGGGACTTGTCCGATTTTAGTCAGAGAGTTTTCGAACTAGTCTGGCTGATATCGGAGTTGTCCGGTGTAGTGAAAAACTGTAGGGCTAAGGACAAGTCCGGACTCAGCAGACTTGTCCGATTTTAGTCAGAGGATTATCGAACTAGTCCGGTTGATATCGGGATTATCATGTGTTGTGCAAATGTGAAGTGTTGAGGACTAGTCCGCACTAGGGTTGACTAGTTTGATTTTAGTCAGAGAGATATCGGACTAGTCCGGTGCTTATCGGACTAGTCCGCTTTTCCTGTGAAATGTGCAGTGAGTTGAATTATTTGTTCACTTGAGATCTTGGGGTGTTTTTCTCCAACACACTCCATACAAAATAATCTATTCTTTTCCTGCTCTTGAGATCTTTTCCATTTAGATCTTCATTCTCTTTCCTTTTTGTGCTTTCTTTCTCATTTCTTAAAAACATGCGCTCATCTCAACAATTTTGTTAGGATCTCATTGGTTTGTCATTAATCAACCAAAACCCACAAGGGATGCCTAGATGCACTTTCAATCTCCCCTTTTTTGGTGATTGATTATAACCAATTGAGATTACACAAATATGATAAAAATCCAGATTTTCATAAAGTGTGCACATATGAGCTTTGATCAAAATAGGCAATGTAGACATAAGAAATATGTGCACTCTTTATGGTGGGATGCAGAACTATGTGTGTGAGCAATAATATTGATGTGAATGAGGTAAAAGGCATAATCATAATAACATCAAGAATATAAAGCATACATAGTAGTTTTAAACATAAACCATTGATCATAAGGGTAACATAGTCATCATTTCACAACACATGTCCAAAAGCATGAGAGAGCATAATTAAAGTTTTACAATCCCAAAAGCATGACAAAGTCGCAACAAAAACACAAATAGAGCTCTTTCTCTCTCTCTCAATCCAAAGCTACAACCTAAGACTCCCCTTCAATCTCTCCCCCTTTGGCATCAAGGCACCAAAAAGGATGAGAAGGGATCTACTCGTCGTCTCCGGCTCACTCCGCGATGTCGGTCCTTTCGTCATATTTGTCATTAGGCTGAGGAGGAGAAGGAGAGGAACCACTCGTCGTGCCCCGAAGGACAAAGTAGGCAAGCTCAGAAAGAAAGAGAGGTGGAAGCTCTAAGAAGTCAGAAGCGAAGTCCTCCGAGATAACTGGAGACCCAATAGGATCAATCTTCAGTTTTTGACAAATAGCTTTGACATTGTCCTTCATGTATCTCATTTGCTCTTTTCTTGCCTTTTTCATCTTATGAACCTTCACCTCAGTTCGGCACAAACCAAAGATAGCTGCCAAGTACTTCATGATTCCACTAGCGGACCCTTTGCTAGATGGAGGGGCCCTAGTGCCAGAGGACGGCCTTGTATCTTCTTGAGCTCTCTTTGGATGTTCCTCACTTGAGACAGGTGAGGGAGCAGTTGGGAGAGAGTATTGAGGAGGCTTCTGAGGCCTTAGAGGAGTATGTTCCACATCCTTCACAAACTCAATTCTTGTGACTTTTTCAATCATGAACATCAAGTATGGTGCATAGCCTTAGGAGCGGTTTGGTGTGCAGAATATGTTCACCATGTCATTCCAGATGTAATTGAAGATATCAAACTTCCTCTTCTTGCTAATCACTTTCATCAAGGTTCTCAAGTAATCTTGGACACTCCCTACATCTCCGTCCTTTGGAGAAATTGTCTTTTGAAGCACTCTTTTAAGAACCATGAAGAATTGCTTTATATTCTTGGTTAAGGGAGGATTCTATTTGAGGCGAGTATCATAGAGAAAGTCCATCTTGTACTTCTCCAAAACCCCAAGATTGTGAATCACAATTTCATTGCTGTCGGTGTCATCAAGATGCAGCAGCCTCGCAAACTAAGCATAAGTAACTGTGTACTTGGGTCCATGTGTCATCCAAGTCAATCTCTCTTCTTCATCACTGGCAAAATAACAAGTTGCATAGAATTTAGCAATGACTTCATCATTCCAGTTGTATCTGAAAGAAAACAAGTCCTTTAAACAATGCCTCTCTGCAGCCTCTACCACCTCATTAAAAGCACCACATCTCTTGCTTTCTAAGTGTCTCCAGTCAATCCATTGGCTGCGGACCACTGGAGTATTCATTTGGAGATAGCCGGTACTGTAGTAGTCCGAGTGAAAGTTACTCCAAAGTCTCGGGTCAGCTGACTTTTTGCCACTGCTATAGGCATCAATCTTCCTAAGCTTACATGCTACATCACTTCCTTAGACATTGAACTTATCCTCTGAGGGGTACCTATTTCCCTGTCTTGGAGCTGTCATCTTGAGGGGACCAATCGGGCTGGAAGCAAGTCCCATTCCTTTGCCCTTGGTTTGACGTGGAGCCGTCGTGCTAGGACCAGCCATATCTTTCACTCTTGAAGCTGGTTTCTTGGCTGGAACCTTTCGACGCACCCTAGGTGGGGTGGGCGAAAGATCGGCAACACGCTGTTATCTTTTGTTGGAGCGAGACTCCAAAACACGAGGCAACACTTCTTGATCCATCTCGAACTCAAATTCGGAGATATCCTCGTTTGAGTTCATCATTGTTCTAACAAGGAAGATATAAAGGACATGGATAAGATGACAAGAAGATGCATTGAATTGATGTAAGCTAGGGTATTAATAAGGGTATACCAGACTTGTTTGCTGTCCAGGGACAGACTAGTCCGTGTTATGGGGCGGCTCAAACCCTAACTTAGCAAAATTTGAGGTTATTCAATGCAAATGTGATCTAGGATAAATGGAATACATCAAAAGAGTATGTATTGACCAAAAATACTATGCTTTTTGAACAAAAAACAAGGAAATCGAAGGTTCTAGGGTTTGGAGAGAAATTTACCAAATCCTTTGATTCCATGCATTGAAGGAGTTCTTGATGCAGACTAGTCCGGGGTCTTTAATCCCCTTGTAGTGGAGACTGATTCCCACGGAGATTTGAGTGGATTTGATGGAGAACTTGCAAAATCACCTTGGGAGCACTTGAGTGAAGAGAGAGAACGTGAGAGGAGTTGTAAGGAGGAAGAAGATAGGGTTTGTGTTGGCCCTAGGGTTATGGAGTCAAAAAATCGGACAAGTCCGTGGTCAGACCGGACTAGTCCGGACTAGCAGACACAGTGTGGACTAGTCTGCAATGTGCGAACTAGTCCGGGTGACCACGGACTAGTCCGTGGTCCCCTATACAGAAAAGTACAAAACACTTCGTATATATATCTGAAGGTTCCTAATAAGGAATAGGGGACAAAAACACACAAATAATATTTATGAATATGATCAGTAAACATACAACAATCAAGTTATGACCATAATTCACCAAGATCAAGTATTTAACATAGCTTTTTGGAGAAAATTAGAGAGAGATGATTTTTCAACACAATCAACATGATTTTAAAGGTGGTATAAATGTATGCAAGTTTTCAAGCCACATTCCGAGCATCAAGGATATTTAGTTCATTTCGGAGCTCACAAAAGCATTTTTCATCAAGTGGCTTGGTAAAGATATCAGCTAGATGTTCTTCAGTGTTGACATGGAAAATGGTTATGTCTCCTTTCATTGAGTGATCTCTCAAAAAGTGATGATGCATGTCTATGTGTCCAGTTCTAGAGTGCTCAACAGGGTTATGGGCAATTTTAATGGAACTCTCATTATCACAAAGGAGTGAAATACGGCTCATATAGTAACCATAATCCCTTAGAGTTTAACGCATGCAAAGGAGTTGTGCACAACAACTCCCAGCTGCAACATACTCCGCTTCAGCCATGGATAAGGCAATTGAATTTTGTTTCTTGGAGGACCAAGAAACTAGGGATGTACCTAAGAATTAGCAAGTACCGGAGGTACTTTTTCTATCTACCTTGCATCCAGCATAATCTGCATCGGAGTATCCAATGAGATTGAATTTTGAACCTTTAGGATACCAAAGGCCTAGGTTTGGTGTATGAACTAAATATCGCAAGATCCTTTTTACGGTTGTCAAATGACATTCCTCAGGATTGGCTTGAAATCTTGCACACAAACATACACTCAACATGATATCAGGCCTAGATGCATATAAATAATGTAAGGAGCCAATCAAAGAGCGATATACCTTTTGATCCACGTTTAGTCCGTCTTCATTGAGATCCAAGTGTTCATTTGTCGCCATGGGAGTCTTTATGGGCTTTGCTTTGTCCATTCCAAACTTCATGAGAATGTCCTGAATGTACTTTGTTTGGCTTATGAACGTCCCATTCTTTTGTTGCTTCACTTGGAATCCCAAAAAAGTATCTCAACTCTCTCATCATGGACATCTCGAATCTATCCGTCATAATCTTACTAAATTCTTGACAAAAAGATTTGTTAGTTGAACCAAATATAATATCGTCAACATAGATTTTGCAAACGAAGAGATCATCATCAAAGTGTTTAGTAAACAAAGTGTAATCAGCTTTATCAATCTTAAAACCATTTTCAGTCAAAAAATCTCTAAGGCACTCATACCAAGCTCTAGGATCTTATTTGAGGCCATAGAGAGCCTTACACAGTTTGTACACATGGTCTCGGTACTCTTGATCTTCAAAACCGGGTGGTTGCTCCATGTATACCTCCTCCTTGATCGGTCCGTTGAGGAAGGCACTTTTCACGTCCATTTGATAAAGCTTGAAATCATGGTGAGTAGCATATGCGTGTAATATACGAATCAATTCAAGCTTAGCTACGGGAGCAAAAGTCTTGTCGAAATTCAAACCTTCGACTTGTGAGTAACCTTTGGCCACAAGTTGTGCCTTGTTCCTTGTTACCACTCCATGTTCGTCTTGCTTATTGCGGAAGACCCATTTAGTACCGACGACATTGGATTTGGGTCTTTCAAGAAGCTCCCACACTTCATTCCTTTTGAAGTTGTTCAACTCTTCTTGCATTGCCATCACCCAATTCGGATCTTTTAATGCGTCTTCAACCCTGTATGGTTCCAAAGAGAATACAAAAGAATAGTGTTCACAAAAATTAGCTATGCGACATCGAGTTATTACTCCCTTTTGGATGTCACCGATTATGTTGTCTACGGGGTGATCTCTTTGGATGGTTTGGTGTACTCTTGGATGTGGTACTTGTGGTCTTGAATCCTCATTATTATCATCTTCTTCGTCTCCACTACAGGAATCCCGACGATTTGTGATGGCCAGGGCCGTCGCAAATAAGCTATTTGTGACGGCTTTGCTTATTTGCGACGATTTGTGGCCGTCGCAAATAAGTCATCACAAATAAGGTTATTTGCGGCAGCCACCGTCGCAAATCACCTTATTTGCGAGGGCTAGCAGCGGCCGTCGCAAGTTACTGCCAGGGACTGGAGGGCCCTGCAACAATATTTGTGACGGCCCGGCTGTTGCAATTAAATCTTATTTGCGATAGCCTGGCCGTCGCAAATAAGTGCCCCTATTTGCGACGGCCTAGCCGTCGCAAATAAGGTAAGTCGACAGGGCCCACGTGTCCTCCGGCGGGACCCAATTCTGAATTTGCGACAGCCTGGCCGTCGCAAATAGCAGTCAGTGGCTTAATTGCGATGGCCTAGTACCTTATTTGCGACGGTACTGTATAAAAAGCCGTCGCAAATAAGGTTTTTTATTTAAAAAAAAAAACAGAAAATACTAATCGGCTCGATGGCCAGAATCACAGAACAAAAACAATATATCACACACTACATAACACACAAACATCACCACAATCACAAACTAATAAGTGTCGATACATCTCACATCTTCATCAACAAAGAAAACAAGGGCTCACTCGCCCATCTGACCTCCATAGCCACCGGCGGAGCCACCTCCAAAGTCAAAGTCGTCGTCGCGCCTCATTCCAAGTGGCGGTAGTGACGACGACGGCGTTTGTGCAGCCGTCGCGGATCCCTGCAATTAATGAAACTTAGAGTTAGAATATAAATGCATCAACATCTCTCTCCCTCCCTTCCTCTCCCTCTATCTTCATCTAGATCCCCCTCTCTTCCTCTCTCTTTTCATTTCTCTCTTTCTCTCTCCCTCTATCTTTCTCTCTCACTCTATCTCTCTATTGCTATCATTTTCCCTCTATCTTCCTCCCTCTATCTCCATCTACATCTCCATCCCTCTATCTCCATCTACATCTTCCTCTCTCTCTTCATTCCCCTCCTACTCTATCTAACTATCTTTCACTCTTTCTTCTTTCTCTCTCTTTCTTTTATCTCAATCATTTTCTTCTATCTAACTATCCCTCTTTCATCTATCTCAATCTTATTAGGTTGGAGAAGAAGGATTACATAGCAAATTACCTGAACCGCTGAAGAAGGATCGCCTGGAAGGACCAGTGGTAGTACCAGTAGCTGGATCCCCAAACCTTGCGCTCGAGCCATGACCCGTCATTGCAAACATTAAATGTTATCTATTAGTAAGTCATTTACGCTGAATTAATGAGAACTTTAGTTTTTATTTGGTTACCTCCATTGCTTCCCGCATCTGCGCCAACGCTGCTGCCTGGGTTTGGATCATGGCCTCCATTGCGATCCTTTGGCGTTCCGACTCCTCCTGTCGCCTATAGAGGGACTATATCTCAATGTCCCTCTGCGTGGCGCAACGACTAGTCGTGCCCACCGAAGAAGCCTGCGTAGAGCTGCCTCTCGCAGGTCTCACTGCCCTCGAGTCGACAACTCCATCAAATATGGCGAGCCTATAAAAAAGAGAATCAGTAATATGAAATTGAAATATCTTGAATACTGTGAATGGAAAATGATAAAATGATTTGTAAACTCACCTTCCGTGTACTTTTCCACCACCGGTTGCATACGCGGCTTGAGGATCGATTGGTTGACATTCCCAATCAAAATCCTCGCCATGTATCTTACTAGCCTCCTCCCCGTACTTAGCCTGCAAAACAAGAAAAGGGTGTAAGTTCAACAATCTATATAGTTATATTTAATATGAATGATTTCTAAACTTACCAATCGCTCGGCTGCAACCTGACTGCACCCCGTCGGCTGAGAAGGGTCCCTGTGACCTCTCTTCCAGATCTCAGCAGGGGTCGGCGACACCCCCGTCTCGCGCTCCTGTCAATACGTGTTATTACGAACAATATATTATGAATATATAAACATAAGTTACACACACTTACCATTCGTTTAGCTACGCAAGTGGTTATCTTGCCCGTGCCTGCTCTTCCCCTCGACCCCTCTGTAGTCTCGAGCCTTCTTGGACTTAGCTTTAAACTCATCGCTAGCCCAGTAGCGACAAAGGGCCAAAAAGGCATCGGTCCGACCCTGCAACCAGCTGACGTGGCCCTGCACATAGTTGGAAGTCGTTAAAAATACCATCGAGGAAATTATCAGAAAAAATTACTTACTACACTCCACGTACCTGCGCGTACTCCCTCCATCAGGTGCATCTCGCTCGCTTGCCAGAAGTGTAGCACGGTCTGCTGGTTCGCCTTCAAGTGCTCATTAATAATTTGAACACGGGCGTTCGACAAAGCTTGTCGAAGCGCCTTGGTAGCGTTGTAGTGAAACACTCGCCTCGCATCCTCAAACTGGCGATGGTCGTTCGGGTCCTCTAAAGTATATCATGCCTGTGATAAAGAATATATTGAAGAGATGTTCACTAAAAGAGTTTAAGAGTTGAAACTTAGAAAAAAAATTAACATACTTACCATAAAATCGTCCCATACAGCCTCCTGAAGGTTGTCGTGCTCCTGGTGATGGACGCGTGTGTAGTCCTCCCACGAAAGAGCAGGCAACCCGTCGATGACCCCGGGATAGTGCAAACGCACTAAGGACCCGAGGACACCATTCACCGGTCTTTGGTGTCTCTCACCAGTGAAAGATGTGTCGTCCCAAACCCTGCAAAATATTTATTGATTGATTACTTAATTAACCAAAAGAAACTAAAATTGAACACTATAATTTTTATTACCTGTCTCCGACTGGACGAATCACGATCTTTTGTGAAGGGACTGCAGGAGGACTGACAAAGTGAGTCCTCCTCGTCCTCCGCGTCTGCTGGGGCGCCACGTCAGGTGACCCAGACGGCTCCTCACCAGCCGAGTCAAAGGCCTCAGGAACAGAAGCATCGCCAGCCAGGGGCTGGCTGGCCGAGGGCTGGCTCGCCGAGTGCTGGCTGACCGAGGGCTGGCTCACCGAAGGGTAGCCAAGGTGAAATGGCGCTGCAACCTCTGAGTCAGCCGGTGAGGACTACAACATTCAAATGATTCATAAGTAAGTTTAATGTGAAATTGAATTTAAAGAATTTGTCAAAAACGAGTGACATTTACCTGTGACGAAGCTCTAGAGCTGGTCTGAACGTGCCCCAGCAGCTAAGAGCGTCTGCTGCCAGTCGACGAGGCACCAACGAAAGCATCCTCAGCTCTAGAGGGCAAGAACCCCCTTGTCGGCGGCACCTTCTTACCCTTCTTTGACACCATCCTGTTGTAATTAGATAACCAGTAAATATGCAAATAAAATATAAAAATTCAAGTTACTATCTTCAAGAAAACATTACTTGTAGTCACTTTCAAAATTCATCAACATCATTGTCATGTGCCTGTGCCCTACTCCTTAAACTAGCCCAACGATCTTCCATCGTGGCCTGTTCTAATTTTTGTTTTCGCGTATCATCTGCCTCTACATCTTCAACATATTCAACATCTCCAACTAATTGATCGAGTCCTGCACCAAGCTCGACGATAAAAGTGTCTGGCAACTCTTCTTCTTGGTACACTTCTTCAACGTCTTCGCTATCATGGTAACCATCATCCCCAGGAGTATATAGCCGCTCAGAAGGATTTACCTTATATACCACCCACCAAGCACTGAGCTTCGTGCATGGATAAGGTAGATAATACACTTGTTCAACTTGATGTGCAAGAACAAATGTATCATAACCTCGTAGTCGGTCCTTATGTTTCACTTCCACCATTCCAAATTGGTTTTCTCGAGTTCCATGAGTGCAATTAAACCAGTCACAATCAAAGAAGACAACTCAAAGGGTCTTATTTCCGATAAAAGTAAGTTCAAGGATTTTGTTAATGATCCCATAATAATCGGTTAAATTCCCTTGAGTGTCCATTACTCTCGTCACAACACCAGAATTTGATGTTGCCGCGAGAGGACGATGGGCTTCAAAATGAGTTGTATGGAATCAGAAGCCATTTACGTCATATCGACCAAAACTTCTAACATTCACCAATCCATAAGATAGCTGCCGCAAATCTTCATGGACATTGTGAGTCCAACACTGTCATAAATGATCGTGAGTTAAAATAATACTTCTTTAATAGTAGTAATTTATAATACATAGAAGACGAGAGAATATTACATATTCTCGAAACCAGGATAGGAAACTCTACCCCATTTATTCCTTCCTTTCGCATCGCTTCTACTTGTTTGGCCATAGGTTGATGCCTATGTGGCCAATATTGTCTGTGGAACGCGCTGAACATGAAAAAACATCTTTTAGAGTACATGTGTAGCAAAATATGTCGATTAGCAAAATGTAGGAGAAACACTTACTCGAAGTATTCCTGCATACCTTCTATATTTGCATACATGTAGAGTAAAGCAACAGTATTTTCATGTTCGGATAGCACGTGGGTCGTGTAGCTACCAACGATGGCGCATCTCGTTTGAAAAATGGAAAGGTTGCTTAGAGGGGTGTTTCTTCCATATTGTACTTCATCGCCGAAGTATTAATATTGTTTTCTTCCGCAAAGTAGACACTTGAAAAGTATCCTACTTCCTTAAGAGCATATGCTTTAGCGATGCACACTTCCACCCTTGCCCTGTTGTCAACCATTGGTTTCAGATATCGTAGTGCTCTTTCAATGTGATACATCCACCTATATTGCATTGGACCGCCAACTTTAGCTTCGAATGGAAGATGGATAAGCAGATGTTGCATTGGATTGAAGAAACCCGGTGGAAAAAAATTTCCATCTTACATAAAAGTTTGGGTATCTCCTTCTCTAACTTATCCATCATCCCAATCTTGATTTCTTTAGCACAAAGCTGTCTATAGAAATAGCTGAGCTCGGCTAAAACCTTCCACACCGCATCATTTAGATAGCCTTGGAACATAACAGGTAGGAGTCCTTCCATTATAATGTGATAATCATGACTCTTCAACCAAGTGAGGTTTCCTGTGTTAACATTTACGACTCGTTTCAGGCTAGTTGTGTAACCATATGGGAATTTCAAAGTTTTCATCCATTTCATAACTTCTTTCTTTTCTTTCGATCGAAGACAGAAAGAAGCACGTGGCTTTCCACCACTTTCGGAGATTTCAAGAGTTGGATGTCTGCCAAATCTAGTCTAGCTTTATAATTGTCTTTCGTTTTGCCAGGCATATCCATGCAAGTGCTTATGATACTTTCGCTCATGTTACGCTCCTGATGCATGACATCAATGTTGTGCATTAGAATCAACGACTTCACATACGGTAGCTCCCAAAGTCCACATATGTGAGTCCAATTGTGTTCCTCTCCATAACCTACAAAATATCCAGGACGACCTTCATCAGGCACTAGTTTGTCCAACATATCAGAAATTTCTGACCCGTTGAGACGCTTCGGTGGTCCTTTAGTGATTGAAGCACATATCGGACACGTCAAACGCTTCGGTGGTCCAATCGAAGTAAGATATTTTGCCTCCATGAGTTAGTCAAAAGCAATCCGTGTCTGAAGCACGTATCGGACATGTCGGACGACCGTGAGTGCTCCATCCAGAAAACATGCCGTATGCCGGCAAATCATGGACGGACCACAAATAAGTAGCTCGAAGGTTGAATTTCTGCTTCTTGTAACTGTCGTACGCTTCGACTCCTGTCCACAAGACTTTGAATTCTTCGATCGGCGGTTTTAACATCATGTTGAGACGTGACCCGGGATGATCACGTCCTGGTAGAATGAGGCTGAGAAACATGAACTCGTTCTTCATACAAAGAGCAGGTGGCAGGTTGTACAGAATGACAAAGACGGGCCAACATGAGTAAGGCGTGGCGTTCGTACTGAACGGTGAGAATCCGTCTGTCGCTAATCCGATGCGAACATTCCTCGCATCACGAGAAAAGTCTAGATCGAAACGGTCTAGCGCCTTCCATGCATCACCGTCGGACGGATGCGTCAAGAATTCTTTGTTCTCACGTTTACCTTTTTTGTGCCATCTCATGTGTCTTGCGGTTCTTTTTGAAAGAAACATCTGCTTCAACCGAGGTGTCACAGGCAAGTAACGAAGCTGCTTATGTGCGACATCTGTCATCACATTATCGCCATCGTCATTAACAACTTCGACATACCTCGATTTACCACATTTCAAGCACATATTCTCATTGGCGTGCTCTTTCCAGAATAGCATGCAGTTGTCTGGGCACACATCAATTTTCTCATACTTCATACCGAGACCAGATATCTTGATCTTTGACTAATACATATCTGGTGGCACTTTGTGAGGTTGTGGAAGGATATCGCAGATCAATTTCATGAGATCATTGTAGCAGTTGACGGAAAAAAGTACTTGGACTTAATTGCCATAAATCTGGTCAAGAAAGCAAGTGCGGTCACAACCGTGTGTTCATGCAATGGCTCTTGTGATTTCTTCAGCTCCTCAGAGAACTTCTCTACCTCATTTGTAAGAGGATCCTCCGCTTCCAGAGCTTCTAGCATCTCATCCATCCTATCAACCTCTGTTATATCATCATCCTCATCCACTTCGGCTATGACTCGAGAATTAGTCTCGCCGTGAAATGTCCACACTTCATAATGTGGAGTGAAACCATTTCGACATAAGTGAAACGAAAGCTCCAATCTTCTCAAAAACTTGGTGTTCCAACATTTTGTCCATGGGCACCGCACCGTATCTTTCGTTGACAACAAAAATGCTCGATCCAAAAATTGATCTAACTTGATAAACCACTCATCCGAGTGACCACCAGTTCTGCTCTTCCAGCCTGTATACATCCAACTGCGGTCTTCACCCATGTTTGGCTCTGCAGTTTAACACAAAAGAAATTGTCGTTAATGTATTGTTGTGTTATGTCACGGCCCTACAACCTAGGAAGATAGATCCTAAAACCACCCAAGAGTGACCGAGCGGAGCGTGCTCATGATGAGACGCGTGATCCGGATTCGAACGAAATTTCGGCAGCATAACCCCGCTGTTCTCCACTGCACGCCCAAAAATGGTGCAGCAAAGAACAACAGGGTTACGCCATCGAAATCTCGTCCAAATCCAGACCCGCGTCTCGTCACAAGCCACACCCCATAGGTCACTCCGAGGCTGTCCAAAAAGGGACAATTCCGAACCTGCACGTGTCGCATGCCAATGGCATGTGAGACGTGCCGATCTGAAACGGGTAATACATTGCTATAGGTTACGTTGCTCTTTTTCATTTTGAGGTCATTTAAGAGAGAGGAAAGAACTAGAGAAAGAGTGAGAGGAAAGTTGGTCTTAGATGACAATTCCACATCCATTTCCACCATCCACGCAATCGCGGGTCATTGACGTCCTTACCAACCCGTTCACTTCCGTGTCGACTTCACTCATACGGTACCACTACAATGGTCTACACGGCACGATCGCACTTATTACGTGTCATGCCCTTCCAGGTTGGTCCGAGCCGACCTAAAACCGCTTTATTTATATATATTAATTAGTCACTCAAAAACATTATATGAATGCACTAAAGTCCAAACATACACTAAACAGAATAGAAATTCAGAATGACAGACCAAGCTATAGACAAAGATATATAAAGCATATACAAAATCTAATTATGCATTTACTACAAAATCTAAACAAAAAACATATTAGCCACAATGGACAAGTGTGAAATCACAAATGTAATACAAGGCAACATATAAAGCATATTAGTCAATTATGCAAGACAAGAAACATATTAGCCAAAAAGATAGCCTAAAATCCATTCCATTTTTTGGATAGTGGACTAACTCAACCCGGCCAGGATCTGGACTAAACCCAAACCCAATACATTTTTTCTATATCAATCAACCCGGCCCAACCCGGTTTGTAAAATAAACATACAAAACCAAACCACCCAACCCACACCTACTTTTGAGCCCAACCCAAACCAATCTGTTTTCAATAACCACGGTTTGGAACCGGTTCAAACCCACAAGCTCGGCCCAGTAGCCAGACGAGGAGGTTCGTCCTCCTCCATGGCCCCTCCCCTGAGACACCATGCGCCATGTCCGGCAAGGTGACCTGCCCCATAGATGCATTCCACTCCGCCCCCCTTCCCGCGGTCTCTTTGGTCCCATCCCAACTAATATCGCCACCCACCAGCGGCGCGCCGCGCGAGGCCCACAGATTACCACCGTTGCGCCCCCACGGCGTCAACACCCCCCCCCCCCCTCGCGAGGCCAGGCTCTTGCAGCTCCCAGCACGGCGACGAGCGGCTGTGCCTCATGGCCATGGCGACGAGGTTCGCCGCGCAGGCACCCCCCAACTGGCAGTTCCGCCTCCCCGCCATGGCGACAATATTTTCCCCTGCATGCCCCCCGCCACGACGCCACCGGCGGGTGCACAGGGACATGACAACGATGCCCGGCCACACGCTTCCCATCGACGCGATGCCTGGCTCATCTGATCCCCAACGCACGTTGGTGCCAGCGGTGGGCCCCGATTCCTGTGCTCATGCTGCTGCTCCTCCTATTCTTTTTTTCCTCCTCCTCCGCCACAAGGGTCTATCTGTATTGCATCTTTGCATTGCATTCCTAGAAATGATCCCATATGCAAAATTGATCCTAATTGATCCCGTATGCAAAATGAGAATTAGATGCTAATAACTAATCATTGTGAAACTTCACATTACCATCAATTAGGATTCGAGGGGGCGACGGGAGAGAGGGGGTGTACCTAGAACAGCGGCGGCATGGCGGACCGGTGTCGGCGAGGCCGGGGGTGCGGCGATCCAGGGGTGGCGAGGCCGGGGCGGTGGCAGCACGGCGGTCCGGCGGCGGGAGCGGGGGTGGTGGGGTGCGGCGCGGCGGCACTACAGTCGGGGGCGCAAGGGGGTGTGGCGGGCCGGGGCCGACGAGGCTGGGGGTGGCGGGGGCTTGGCGGGCCGGGGGCGGTGAGGCTGGTGCGGTGGCGCGGTGGGCCGGCGGCGGGAGCGGGGGCGGCGGGGCCGGGGGCGGAGCGAAGCGGCGGCGGCGGTGGTAAGGAAATGACGAAGCGAATGGTTCGACCCGACGGTATAGTGCTTTAGCTTCCGACGGCCAGCTTATTTGCGACGGCCCTAGGGTTGGCCGTCGCAATTAATACTATTTGCGATGGCCTCCTTATTTGCGACAGCCACTTTTGGAAACCGTCACAATTATAAGATAATTTGTGACGGTTTGCTTATTTGCGACGGTCATCTGCAGGCCGTCGCAAACAGGTTTATTTGCAACGGCCGGCCGTCGCAAATATGGCCAGTCGTCGCAAATGACCGCTTTTCCTACAGTGCTCCCCTTGAATGGTTGCCCTCATTGCTGTTTTGATTATCTTGATCTCCTTGATGTTGATCTTGTGTGGCAGCTCCCCCTTGATCATTTTCCTTCACTTGTGGTTCATCTTCTTCATTTGCATTTGGAGATGGCACATGAGGTCGAACATCGCCCAATGCCATTCTTCTCGATGCTTGGCATGGAGCTTCTTCTTGATATGTGAGTAGTTCATATGAAGTTTTCTTGAGCAAACAACTTCATCCCAAAACCTGTCTGAAGTCTTGTATTCATCGAGCATTGTTCTCGCCATCTCAATGAGTGTTTGGTTCTTCCTTTCGGCTAATCCGTTTTGTTGAGGAGAATATGGTGCTAAAAATTCGTGCTTTATCCCTTCTTTGTCTAGTTATTCCTCAACTTGGGTATTCTTGAATTATGTCCCATTGTCACTTCGTATGTTCTTGATATTCAATTAGAATTCATTTTGGGCATGCTTGATGAACTTCTTGAGGGTTCCTTGTGTTTCTGTCTTATCATGCAAAAAGAATCCCACGTGAAGCATGAAAAATCATCAACAATGACTAAGCCGTATTTATTACCACGGATGCTTATGTAAGCAATTTGACCGAACAGATCCATGTGGAGGAGCTCAAGTAATCTTGTTGTAGTCATGACATTCTTCGCAGGATGGGGTGCTCCAACTTGCTTTCCGACTTGGCACACTCTACAAGGCCTGTCTTTCTCAAAAACAACATTCTTTAAACCTCGGATGTGATCGCCTTTAAGGAGTTTTTGAAGATTCCTCATACCAACATGTGTTAGCCGTCTATGCCACAGCCAACCCATGTTGGTCTTTGCAATCAATCATGCGTTATCTTTCTTGAAGTCAACTAGATAAAGTTATCCTTTAACACACCCTTGAATGCAACCGAGTTATCACTCCTTCTAGAGACAGCCACACCCTCATTAGTGAATAAACAATTATAACCCTTGTCACATAATTGAGATATGGACAAAAGGTTATAATACAAGTAGTCAACGTGCAATACATGAGAAAGAGTATGTTGTGATGAAATTGCAATTTTACCGGTACCAAGCACTCTTACCTGACTATTATCACCAAAATAAATGCCTTCGCTGGGATCTTCATTTTCTTCATATTCCACGAACATTCTTCTTTCTCCGGTCATGTGATTGGTGCATCCACTATCTAGCACTCATTTTGCTCCACGGGATGAATAAGCCTGCAAAAAACAAATTATGCCTTGGTCTTAGGTACCCAAGCTTGCTTGGGTCCTTTGAGGTTAGTCACAAGTGATTTGGGCACCCACACATGAGACTTGGTGTTCCCATGGATTGGTCCAACATATTTAGCATAAACTCTTCCAAGATTACCTTTCATAAGTACATATGAATCATTAAATGTTCTAAATAGGAGTTGTTGTTTATATATGTTCACAATGTTAAATTTATCAACATTATTAATTTTTCTAACTTAAGAAGAGTTTCCCTTGACAAAGGCAATGTAATCCTTGTTATTCTTGTGGCTTCTAGTGTTTTTCTTTTCACCATAAGAATACCCAATGCCATATTTGATATTAGGAGGTCTTGTGATCGTGTATGCATTGTGTGCATACTTGACCTTCTCCTTGTCAAATATGCCACTTTGGGAAGGTTGCTTGTCCTTTGTCAAGTTTGGCTTTTTCTTCTAGTTAGTGTCACTTTTAGCACAAGTACAAGTAATAACAATTTCAGATTTGATTTGTCGGGAAGGTGAGCTTAAACGGGACGAAGAATCACTTTGCTTGAGTAACTCAACTTGTACCTCAAGGATCTTGTTAACTTTGGTTAAGTTGACAAGTTCATCCTTGATAGCCACGTTTGAGTCTTTTAGCTTTAAACAAGCTTCCTTGCTTGAAACTAATTCAAGTTCCAGTGATTTACTTTGCTCCTTTTCAAGCTCAAGGAGCTTTTTGATCTTAAGATATTCTTCCTTTCGGATGATGATCATATCTTCCTGACGATCAACTAGCTCCTCCTTATCAACAAACTTATGCAGCGGGAAGTAATTGGCAACTTGGATGTATTAAAACAATGAAACAGTGTATGGCAAGGATCAATTTTAATTCTGTCGGTATCCTAGAACTGTACACCCCTTGAGGCTATAAAGATCTCAAAGGAAAGTCATCTACTTGGTTTGAAGACCCTCGGGGGCCCACATGTCAGACATAACCGGACCCGCTTCTCCAACATGGTTAATCCCTGGGTCGCCACGTGTACTACCAAACCGGAGCTACCGCCCACAAGGGGGAAGCTCCGGGCCATGTACCGAAATGGCACCTCCGGACTTAACACCGGACCGAGAGAAGCTCCGGACCTGACACGTATCGGGTAGCCCCGGAGCTACCCGTTTCCCACAGTATGCTCCAGAGCTGCCACGTGTCCAACCGTCGGATCTTCAACCCCTAACCTCCGGAAGACCCCGCAACGGCTCCGGATCTTCAAAGGGAAATCAAGGACTTCAAGACCCGATTAAGTGTCATTAATACTATATTAATGACACTTAAACGGATGATCTTAACACCAGTAACTGTGCTGTCAAATCCCGTTATAGGGTCATTAAGTGCAATTAAATGTGTATCAATACTAATAACCGCCGGGGCCACATGTCGGGCCATGCTAAATTGTAACGGCCTGCCCTTGTACTATAAAAGGACAGGCCGACGACACGTTACGGGGACACACGCGCCTCATACACTCATCACAAGCTCATACTACTAATACAACACCAACACATCCGTGGAGTAGGGTATTACGCTCAGGCGGCCCGAACCACGTAAATTCTTGTGTCTCCTGTGTCAATTCTTATTCACCTTCTTGAATCTCCGCGTGCCCACACCGAACATCAAACTCCCCTATAACTTTAGCAGTGTAGGGAGATCTGCCGGTTCCAAACCACCGACAGTTGGCGTGCCAGGAAGGGGGTGCCTGAGATTTTGAGAATGGTGAACTCAGCTGCTAGATCATCCAACGGCCAACCTGCTGCTCAGGCTGTTGGGGGCAATCCCTCCAATAGGCAGCCACCAGCAGGAGCCTCAGCACCAGCAGGAGCCACACTCCCACCACCATCATCTCCTCAAGCAAATCGTGCTGGGCAACGTGATGGTGCGTCGGCGTCAATTACTGCGTCGGCAAATCATGACAACCCGGAACACGCGCTCCATGCAGCGCGTGCTCTTCTCCAACGCCCACCACCTCCGGATGCATCCCGGGATGCACTGGAGCAGTGGAGGGCTGATGTGGAGCATTTGGTTGCAGCAGCAGCCGAACGCCTCAGCCACCAGGGTCCTCCTCCTTCAGGAAGAGCCCCGTCGCAGCGGCGGACTTTGTCTGGAAGACTTGGTATGCACGTTTCCAATAGCAGGAGACGTGCTGCGTCACAATAACTGACGTCACTGCCCTCCGGGGCACGATGCACTCACACTGTATCCAGGCTTTCGACTCACGACCTCCGGGCGGAGCTTGATCGCCGATATCGCCAGCAGGACGGCCGAGTCCATATTGAGCGTGCCTGTGAAAGACGGGAAGCTCAGGACCTTTCTGCTTCTGAGGGAGTGGGAGGAGGTTGTTCAGCCCTAGCCATGCATCTGCGCATGGTTAGGTGGCCACAGAAGTTCCGGCCTCACTTGCCGGAAAAATTCGACGGGACTGTCAATCCCGCCGAATTTCTTCAGATATACTCCACTGCAATCTTAGCAGCCGGAGGAAACGAGGTCGTGATGGCCAATTACTTTCCTGTGGCCTTAACTGGGACTGTCAGGTCCTGGTTTATGAGCCTTCCACCCAACTCTATCAACAGTTGGGAGGAGCTGTGCCATCAGTTCACTGCCAACTTCGGGAGTTCATACACCCGACCAGGCACTGAACTAGACCTTTTTGCGGTCGTGCAAAAAGGGGGAGAATCCTTGCGATCATTCATCCAGAGGTTCTCTCAGGTATGAAACACCATCCCTTCTATCTCTAGTGCCTCTGTCATTGTGGCATTCACACAGGGCATAAGGGACAAGAAGATGTTGGAGAAACTGGCGATCAAGGAGATCACCAGTGTCATGGAACTCTTCAGCTTGGCTGACAAATGTGCCCGAGCTGCGGAGGGCCGTGAAATGCACTCCAAACCAGCCTCGGAGGATCACAAGAAATCCTCCAAAGAAGAAGCCGCTACCTCCGGGGGTGGCAAGAAGAAAAATAAGACCAACGGCAAGAAAAAGCCGTCGGCCGGCACGTCCAACGTTGCAGCAGCTGCAACTCCGGGTGGCCGGGGGCCACGCCCCGAGAAGCGACCTCGACCGTCTTCTGAAGACGGTGGCAAACCTAAAGTTTGGTGTCCCATTCACAAAACGGGCAGCCATAGTTTGGAAGACTACCGGGAGGTCCAAAACCTTGCCGAGCGCTACAACAAGCGCCGGGAAGAATCTCCTTTCCGACAGAGGGAAGGAAAACAAAAGGTCGACGAAGCTCCGGCTGAAGAGGAGTTAGGGTTTCAGGATCCCAAAAAGGTCCTGAAGGCCGTCTACACCTCAGTCGACAATGATTCTGACGTCTCTGACAACGAGCGTCGGAAAACCATGAACACCATTTTCGGTGGATCATGGGATATCACCTCCCGTCGCGTCATCAAGACTATGCGTCGGGATATGGCCGTTGTAGCTCCTACAGTCAGGCCGGAGCCTCAACGAAAGTGGATGGACACAGCCATCACTTTTGATGCTTCTGATTGTCCCCGGAGCATGGTTGGAGCAGGACAGTTACCCCTGATGGTATCTCCTACCATCAACAACATCCAGCTCCACCACGTCATGGTAGACGGAGGTTCGGGGCTTAACCTCATCAGCTTCGAAGCTTTCACTAAGCTTCAGCTCCGACCTTCGGATCTCCACCCCTCTCGTCCTTTCTCCGGAGTAGGTCTGGGGGCCATCACCCCACTCGAAGCTATTACTCTCCCTGTTACCTTCGGGACACGGGAGAAGTACCGCACCAAGAATTTGGTATTCGACGTCGCGCAGATCAACTTACCCTTCAATGCCATCTTGGGTAGACCTGTCCTGTACAAATTCATGGCAGCTGCTCATTATGGTTATCTGGTGTTGAAAATGCCAACGCCAGTAGGCGTTCTTCGGATCCGCGGAGATCGCACTGCCGGAGTAACTACACTAGAAGAGCTCCATGCGCTCACCACGGCGCATAAGGAGGACTCCAGGCAGGAGCAGGCTCCAAAACCCCCGAGCATTCGCCAACGAGGCTCGACTTCTGCACCTCGAGTGCAGCCAAGCGGCGACACTGACATTCCCGTCAAAGTCGTCCAAATTGGTTCCGATGCCGTTCAAACCACCCGTATATCGGGAGGATTGAATGACAAATAGGAACTCGCGCTCATCACTTTCCTCCGGGCTAACGTCGACGTGTTTGCTTGGCAACCGTTACAAATGCCTGGGATCCCCAGGGAAGTGATTGAGCACAATCTGAAGATCTACCCCGATGCCCGGCCTGTGCATCAGAAGCCTCGGAAGCAATCCGTAGAGCGACAGAACTTCATCCGACAAGAAGTGAAGAAGTTACTCGAAGCCGGATTCATCCGAGAAGTCTTCCATCCAAAATGGCTGGCGAACCCAGTCGTTGTGCCTAAGGCCGGCGGGAAGCTTCGGATGTGCATCGACTACACCACACTAAATAAGGCATGTCCAAAAGATCCATTCCCACTACCTAGAATAGATCAGATAGTGGATTCCACCTCCGGGTGTGAACTACTGTGTTTCCTAGATGCATATTCCGGATATCATCAAATCAGGATGTCTAGGGAAGATGAAGAGCATACTTCATTCATCACAGTGGATGGATTGTATTGTTACACAGCCATGCTCTTTGGTCTCAAGAATGCAGCTTCAACTTTTGTACGAGCTATGTACAAAACATATGAAGAACTGATTAGAGACATAGTGGAAGTGTACGTCAATGACATCGTGGTCAAGGTTAGGAACAAGGAGTCACTCCTTGACACCTTGCAGGCTGTCTTCGACAAGCTGCGGGCCACCCGCACAAAGCTAAACCCATACAAGTGTGTCTTCGGGGTTAGCTTCGGAAAACTTCTTGGTTTCCTGGTAAGTCACCGGGGCATAGAAACTAATCCGGCGAAGATTAAGGCCATTGAAGACATGCGGCCGCCAACCCGCATCAAGGACGTCCAAAAACTAACTGGATGTCTAGCAGCCCTCAGCCGGTTCATCTCAAGATTGGCAGAACGGGCACTCCCCTTCTTCAAGTTATTGAGGAAGTCCGGACCATTCCAATGGTCCGAAGAAGCAGAAAAGGCATTCCAGGAGCTAAAACAGTTCCTCACCACCCTACCAATTCTGGTAGCTCCGAACCCTGGTGAGCCTTTGTTGCTTTATATTTTAGCTACTGACGAAGTCGTCGGTATGGTTCTGGTTGCGGAGGGACCAGAACTACCCCATACTCAGGAATCCAGACCCCTTCGGGAGGGTCCGGAGGTTCCTGAAAGCGAGTCTGGGTCCCAGCTCCCAGATTCGAATCCACAAGAAGTCACCTCAGGAGACCCAGACCCCTCCGGGAAGGTCCAGGCCCCTTCTGAAGAAGCTCCGGGTTCCTCCAACCAGAACCCGGAGGTCACCGAAGAAAATCCGGACCCTTCCGAGAGGGTCCGGGTCAGTGAAGAGGAAGCTCCAGACCCCTCCGGGAAAGTCCGGACCATTCAACGCCCGGTGTACTTCATTAGTGAAGTATTACATGATGCCAAGACTCGATACCTAGAGGTGCATAAGCTGCTCTATGCAGTTCTTATTGCCTCCAGGAAGCTTCGCCATTACTTCCAAGCTCACAAAGTCTCAGTGGTGACCTATTACCCACTTCGAGCAATTTTGCATAATCCCAATTCAACTGGGAATATTGCAAAATGTGCAGCGGAATTGGCTGAATTTGATCTTGAATTTATTTCAAGGCAAGCAGTCAAGAGTCAAGCATTGGCAGATTTTGTGGCAGAATGGACTCCCTCTCCATCAAACCCTGTTGGCCCCAGTGAGCAGAAGACGGAGCATCAAGCTCCAACCTTCACCGAGCCTCACTGGACCCTCTACTTTGACGGCTCCATTCAAAAGTAGGGGGCTGGAGCTGGAATTCTTCTCCTCGCACCGACTGGGGAGAAGGTGAAATACATGGTACACCTTGACTTCAAGGCAACCAACAACATGGCAGAGTATGAAGCACTCATCTACGGACTAAAGGTGGCACGGTCATATGGTGTCAAGCAATTGCTGGTCAAGGGAGATTCACAACTCATCATTAAACAGGTGAAGGGTGAATGCTCCTGCAATAATCTCCATTTAGCTGCTTACCTCCTTGAAGTCCAGAGGCTTCAGAAGGATTTCGAAGTCCTAAATCTCCACCATGTTCAGCGTGCTCACAACGCTGAAGCTGACGAACTCTCAACGAAAGCGTCAACTGGAGCTCCAGCTCCTGACGAAACTTTTGTCCGGAGATTGTCAAAACCCACAGCTCAGCCTGCCGAACTAAGCGAAGGGGGCGAGATCAGCATCCCGAAGCTGACGGTCCCGATGGCCCTGTTACCATGGCAGCCATCAAGGGTCGTAGGTGCTGCCGGAAGCTCCGAGCAACCCAGCACGCAAGACTCAAATACTCAAGTTAGTTCTGATGCATGGATCTCGGAGATCCGGAACTACTTGAAAGACAACATCCTTCCTGACGATGATGTATCCGCTGACCGGGTAGTCAGATTGGCTAAAAGATACATGTTGGTAGAAGGGGATCTCTACCAGCGTGGTGCCAACGGCATCCTAATGCGGTGCATCACAAGGGAAGAAGGCTGCAAGCTCCTCGCAGAAATCCATGGAGGCGAGTGTGGGAACCACGCGTCTTCCCGCACGTTGGTCGGTAAAGCCTTTCGGCATGGCTTCTACTGGCCTACAGCGCTCCAGTATGCAACTGAGCTGGTGAAGAAATGTGAAGCATGCCAATTTCATGCAAAGCAAATTCACACACCGGCTCAGCCCTTACAAATGATACCTCCTACATGGCCTTTCGCTGTGTGGGGGATGGACATCTTGGGACCTTTCCCAAGAGCCGTCGGAGGTTACAAGTTCCTGTACGTCGCCATTGACAAGTTCACCAAATGGCCGGAAGCAACTCCAGTTGTGACAATCAACAAGCAATCTGCTATCAACTTTTTGCAGTCCATTGTATGCAGATTTGGAGTCCCAAACAGAATTATCACTGATAATGGGACCCAATTCACAAGCTCTGCATTCCAAGGATATTGCGAAGACATCGGCATACAAGTTTGCTACGCCTCCGTAGCTCATCCAGCCAGCAATGGCCAAGCCGAGAGAGCAAATGCTGAAATCCTTAAAGGACTTAAAATGCGCACTTATGAGCGCTTGAAAAAACATGGAGCAAACTGGATCGAAGAGCTTCCGCCCACTCTATGGGCCAACAGGACATCTCCAAACCGGTCAACCGGAGAGACACCCGTCTTTCTGGTGTACGGAGCTGAAGCAATCCTTCCTCCGGAAATCACCTTCGGTTCACTCTGGGTCCGGACCTTCGACGAAGCCACGCAGGACCAGCTCTGGCGTGATGACCTAGACCTCCTTGAGGAGGGAAGGTGCCAAGCAGCTGTTCGGAATGCCCGATATCGTTAAGCCCTACGGCGTTATCACCAGCGGCATGTACACAACCGACAGCTCGAGGAAGGCGATCTGGTGTTACGGAGAATACAATCCAGAGAAGGGTTAAACAAACTCTCCCCCGGCTGGGAAGGACCCTTCCGAGTGATTAAAGTATCCCGTCCCGGAAGCGTTCGCTTGGCTACCGAGGATGCGACACCTCTCCCAAATCCTTGGAACATCGAGCACCTCTGTAAGTTCTACACTTAATACCACGGAGGTGAGTCTTGAGTAACTTGAGATGTATGTTATAGAGTCATTGTACAGAGTCGGGTAGTTCCTCCGGGAGAGCAGCCGGACCTTTCCCGAAAGGTCCGCAAAGCTCATGCAATGCTTGTCACAGTCTCAGGACTAAAAGTGTGGCTAACTACCTTGGGTCAAACGAGAAATGAAACACTCTTAGCCTGGTTCCGTACCCTAAGAGTGTACTTGTTTCCCCTGTACCCCGGACCTATAATGAAAGACATTTTCATATGAAATAGACTCCACGTGCATTTATTTTGTACAGGCTCAACATTTTTATTTTCCTCTTTCTTGTCTATAACAAAGACGTGCAATTCTTAAGAAATTTTAGTCCAATCAGTTTATATACGATTCGAGTTGTATTGTCAATTCTTTTGGATTCAAATATTGTTCATGGCCAACTCGCCTGAAAGCCGCCAAGCCAATCTAGGGCTGGAGTGTGCTATCGACTTAGCCTGGTCAAGCACCCTAAGTACGCCACTCTACCTACACCCCGGCAGGCCGAAGTAAGGCGGGTCCGTGTACAGTTGGATCTAGAAGAAAAGACAACACATTCGGTTGTATTTAGAATCGCGTTTGACCTAAAATCTTGTTGAGAGCCATAAGCCGCGACGAAGTTATAGACAAGAAACAAATTTTACTATTTTTCTTGGCTTAAGTGTGCAGGAAAAATAAAATCTACGTTGATGGAGAAAAGCCGGAACTAACTAAGCTCCGACTCCCCTAAGGGGGGCCAGCCGTCAACGCCGAATAAAAGATGGTGAGAAGACCCTCTAAATGGAGTCTACTGCCAAAAAACTGAGTGTTGGCAAAGGTCATTGTCGGAGCTACTAAGCTCCGACACCCCAGAGGATTAACTATCGATGCTCTACGCGTTGATAGAGACTATTGCCGGAGCTACTAAGCTCCAGTGATAGACAATGCCGGAGCTTCTAAGTTCCGACAACCTCAGGGGGCCTTCACTATCGCAGACTTCGAACCTAAATTCTACAAGTTCTGGGCGAAAGAGTCTTCAACAAAACACAATATCCTCTTGGTACATGTTCACAATCAAATTGTGTACATCTACCAGGGGGCCAGGTGATGATAATAGTGTTGAAGACAAAAAGTGAAATTCGCAAAATTTGGGGATTTCATTTATCTGGAGACAAGAGATTACATCTGGAGACAAGGGATTACAAAATTGAGGAAGAAGAAGAGAAAATACAAGTGAGAATTACAGAGATGGTCCTAGACCCTATGGAAGAATTGGGCGACCTTCTGGGCAACCTCCGATATGCTGGCTCGGGTAGCTTTGCCTTCTCCTTCGACGGGGCCTTCAAGCACCGGGTCCAGAGGAAATTGGGAGTTCCGGCTGGTGTAGCACGTCAGCACATACTCTGCGACGTTCTTCACCAGGGATTGCCCCTCAACCTCCAGTTGGTCTGCGTTGACATCGTCCACCTTGGAGAGCTTGCTACCTGCTGCGCTCAACGCCTGCAGCGCTAGGTCCGGCTCCGGCTCCGGATCATCCGGGCGCACGGGGCTGAAACCCATCGGTGTCAGCGCGTCGTTGGCCTTGCCCAGGAACTCCCAAATCTGTAGGGAGTCCGTAGTCCTCAAGCCCTTCATCTCTTCCAGGGATCTCCCGGCCGCCGTCGGTTCGGAATTCTCACGGGCGAGGCACTCAACTTCTTTGGCATTTTGCTGAATCTTATAAGCAACCCGCCTTTCGAGTTTTCCGAGCTCCTCCTCCCGGAGGTGGATCTTGTTCCGGCGGTCAACCAGGTCCTTCTCCCTACCCCTCACTTTCTTCTCCCGGGCAGCAAGGGCACACTCTTGTTCGTAGAGTTCTTGCCCTCGCACCCAGGTCTTCTCCTCTTCCTCTTGGCAACGCTCTTCCAATTTCTTGGCGCGCTCCTCGAGGCACTTGTCAACCAGAGCTACTTTCTCGGCGAGCTCCTCTTCCCTCCTCAGGATGTCATCCCGCAGCTCTAGGAGTTTCTGCTCTTCATCCTCGAGCCGTCTCTCCCTCTCTTCAAGTGCCTCCCGGCGCTTGATGAGTGCAGTGTTAATGGCATCAAGCTGCTCGTGGCGTGCATCGGCCGCATTATTGGCAGCTTTGGCCTGATTGTAGATCTCCCGGGATTGAGCGTCGAGGGCATGAGTCATACTCTCCCTGTCATCCAGTAACTTGCCCCAGTACTCCAGGCGGATCTTCTCCCGCTTGATCCACTCCTTGTCGTTCGCTAGCCTCGACTGCGCCAGCTTGGTCTCGAAGTAGAGCCGATTACGCCACCGCCTAAGGGTTTGGCGCTCCTCTTCAAGAGCCTTGCTGTCGTGGAAGAAGGCCAGTTGGACTTGACGCAGACTCGAACATGCGTTGTCAATGGATAGCGACAATGGGATTTGTTCCGGACCTGCTGGGGTCTCCTCCGCCGGTTCCAGCGGGTCTTCGGATACAAAAATTGGGTCCCACTCTACAAGAGTGGTCCCCTGGGTCTCCATGGCTCTAGGGCCGTCCTCCGGGATGGCCTCAGTCGCCATCGAGGAAGGCCCCACCGCCAAATCTTCGTTCACCCCCTCAGGATGGGGGCCAGCGACTTCGCTGGGGCACTCCGGCTCGGCCGTAGGTACCTCCGACGTCGTCGCCTCCGGAGCAGGAGCCGCTACTGGCTCCGGTCTGGGCACCTCTTCCGACGGGGGCTAAAGCTCCGTCACCTCTTCAACAACCGGCTCAGAAGCCGGAAGACCTTCAACTTCGACTGGCCCTGTGACCGGAGCTCCAAAAATGACCAGGTCAGCGGCTGGTGCTTCGGAGGTAGCCGACCCAACTACCGTAACTACCTCAGTTTTTGGCTCGCGTGTCGGGGCTTCAGTCACCTCCGGCTCAACTGCCAGGGCTTCGACACTTTCTGGCTCAGAGGCCGGGATTACTACTTCCTCCAGCTCAACAGCCGGAGCTTCCATCATTGCAGCACCAGGACCCGGAGCTTCAACCTCCGAGACAGGTGCCGCTGGCGCATCTTCACTCCCGTGGTCCGGCGCTACCACGGGAACTTCTGGGGATGAGTCGAGGTCCATGGCCACGACAGCCGGCACCGGAGCTGTCGCAGCTTCAGCCACCACTTGGGGCGGCACCGGGACAGGAGCAGAAGCTCCCACCTTCACGGCCTCCGACACTGTGGCTGAGGGTGGAGCCTCACTCCCCTTCTTGGGGACGCTGCAGATGATAAACGAAGGAAATTAACAAACAGTTGCTACAATTAAAATAATTGTCCAAGGTAGAGATTAGAAATTACCGTGGGAGGCTTCCGCACCAGCTTGCGTGGAACCTTTTTACCGGGCGTTCTGGGCTGGCCATAGTCGGCGTAGAAGCTCCGGAAGGCCCCCCAGAACTTGTCGCGGCCACGGGCATTTCCCGGGTCGAGGTTCTCCTCGATCGGGAAGAACCCCCGGACCTGGAGGCCTCCACTGGCCCAGGTGCTGGAGTCGCGCGCCCGGAGCTAACACCCCGGGAGGATCCCACCGCGGGAACAGACGCGCTCCGGGAGGACCCCACTGCAGGAACGGTCTCGTTCCGGGAGGACCCCATTACGGGGACAGTCGCCACGGTGGTAGAAGACCTTCCCCTCCGGGGAGAAGGAACCGAGGTGGAAGTAGCGGGCCTGACGGACCTTCCGTCGGCATGCTACAGCTTCCTCTTCCGGCTCTCTGGTTCATCAGCCAGCTCCTTGCCCTTGCCGATGACCTCGACCCTTGGCTTTGGGGCAGGGACGGAGCCATCTTCGGGCATTCCGGGGATCGCTACCCGAGTGGTTGATCTTCTCTCGACGACACCAAGGTCATCAAGTACGGGCATCTTTCGCCGAAGCTCCCTGCTGAACTCCACTTCCACGTTCAGAGGGAGGAAGGCCGACGGGGGAGTCAAGTCATCACCGTCGACGTCGATGCTGTGCTGGAATTTCTTGAGGTGGAACTCCAAGGTTTTCCCCACCATGTTGGACTTCAACCCGGTCTCAACCCGGTCGTCATCCATCACGCTGTTGAGGTCCCAAGTGAGTTTCTCCCTCCTCTTCAGCGGCACCCACCTGTTGACCAGGAAATTGCAAAATACCGCCTGAGGAGTCAATCGTCCCTCCACGCATTGGCGGATCCTGGTCAAGGCAGGGTCAAAAGCTTCCCCCAGCACCGGAGTTTCACTCCAGATCGTCGTGTCGATGCCGGGCAAACTATCGGGTAGCTCCAGCCTCTCGTGCTCCTCCACCCTGATGACTATGCAGTCTTTCTTCCAGTCATCCCACTTCCCAGAAGGAAACGACCGAAGATACTTGAATGGGCACTTCTTGCGCTTCACAAAGTAGTAGAAGCCAAGGTACTCATTGCTCCGGCCGGTGGTGTGGACGGTGAAGAAGGTCCGAAAGAGTTCAATGCAGGGGGGGGATGCCCACCCAAATCTCACAGAAGTGGACGAAGATAGACACGAGGAGAATGGAGTGAGGGCCAAGGTGGTATAACTGCAGACCATAGAAGTCTAGCAGCATCAAGAAAAAGGAAGAAAAAGGCGGGATCAACCCCACCATGGCGTACGAGGAAAAGTACACCATTTTGTCGGCGTGCTCCTTCTCGAAGGGGAGCTCTTCGCCGACACGGACTGAGCGGTTGAAGAAGTCCGAGGACCACCCCATGAGGGCCCAGACCTTCTTCAAATCGCCGTCAGTCTTCAAGCAACTCTCGCGGAGACCCAACTCCATCGCGGCACGGCTAGGCAAGAGAAGAAGAGCGAAGCACGAGTTGGGAGTTTGAGCGCAAGATCAGATGAGAGGCGTAAAGAACTCCCGACGGTGCGCACTTTCCTTCTTAAGTAAGCCCTTGCAATGCTTGGATGGAAACCGCAAGGCAGTCAAAGATACCATTCAAAAATTCCACCCAACCGATGACAAGAGGGCCCGGGACCACCCCGACAATTAAGTCGAGGCTCTTACCCAGGCGAACGGTTGTCATCACGAGGCGGGAAACCAAAAGGCGGCGGCCTGACAAGGCGTGCGGAACCGATATGGTTTTCGTATCGAGAACCGGCGACCTTCAATTGCGTGAGATCCGCACGCCAAAGATCTCATCTGCCGCATGCGGGATACGCCACGCGGCGAGGATTTAATTCCAAGTCCTTGCCAACGGCACCCTCAAAGACCCTTGAAGACTCAGTTCAAAGGTCGCGAGGATGGACCCACCTCCGGCGGAAAGATTTCCCCGGAGGTAGGTCCAGGGGGCCACTGTCGGTATCCTAGAAACCGTACACCCCTTGAGGCTATAAAGATCTCAAAGGAAAGTCATCTACTTGGTTTGAAGACCCTCGGGGGCCCACATGTCAGACATAACCGGATTCGCTTCTCCAACATGGTTAATCCCTGGGTCGCCACGTGTACTACCAAACCGGAGCTACCGCCCACAAGGGGGAAGCTCCGGGCCATGTACCGATATGGCACCTCCGGACTTAACCCCAGACCGAGAGAAGCTCCAGACCTGACACGTGTCGGGTAGCCCCGGAGCTACCTGTTTCCAACAGTATGCTCCGGAGCTGCCACGTGTCCAACCGTCGGATCTTCAACCCCTAACCTCCGGAAGACCCCGCAACGGCTCCGGATCTTCAAAGGGGAATCAAGGACTTCAAGACCCGATTAAGTGTCATTAATACTATATTAATGACACTTAAACGGACGATCTTAACACCAGTAACGGTGCTGTCAAAGCCCGTTACAGGGTCATTAAGTGCAATTAAACGTGTATCAATACTAATAACCGCCGGGGCCACATGTCGGGCCAGGCTAAATTGTAACGGCCTGCCCTTGTACTATAAAAGGACAGGCCGACGACACGTTACGGGGACACACGCGCCTCATACACTCATCACAAGCTCATACTGCTAATACAACACCAACACATCCGTGGAGTAGGGTATTACGCTCAGGCGGCCCGAACCACGTAAATTCTTGTGTCTCCTGTGTCAATTCTTATTCACCTTCTTGAATCTCCGCGGGCCCACACCGAACATCAAACTCCCCTATCACTTTAGCAGTGTAGGGAGATCTGCCGGTTCCAAACCACCGACAAATTCCAATGTTTCAACGTAAGTTACACAAGATTATGCAAACCCTAGAATATGATGAACGATGAAACAAAAGTGCATGAGACAAGATTTTATCACGAGGTTTAATTCACACGGAAGAAACCCTACATCACCATTGAGGAGTCCACGGAGAATCGGGTCTTCACCAACCCTTCCCTCATCGAATCACCACGGAAGCCAATTCTCTTCCACTAATCACAAATGGGCAAATAACTCATTCAAGGGGCCTTCTCACAACTTGAGGGCTCCCTAAGAATTACAATGAATGAACACCACCAAACACACTCAAAAGATGTACAATGAAGCAATAAGAGTGTGCGAGAGATCAAACCCAAGAGCTCAAGATGTGTAGAACAAGTCTCTCCTTTGATCAACTGCTAATCCTCAAAAATTTGATCTTTCTAGGCTTAGGATGTGTGGAGAGATGTGAATTATGGGCTCTTGGGAGGTGTGACGGCGCAGGGGGCCGAGAGAGTTGGTTGTATGGCCGTACACCTCTATTTATACTAGGGTTTCCAAAAGTTACCGTTAGGATTTGCGATGTCCGGACTAGTCCGTGGTGGACACCGGACTAGTCCGATGTGCGGCGTGTGGAAAACTCTAAGTGTTGACATATACCGGACTAGTCCATTAAGGAGCGTACTAGTTCAATTTTAGTTAGAGACTTTTTGGACTAGTCCGGTGTAGTGAACACCGTGTAGAACTGAGGACAAGTTCGCACTTAGAGGGACTTGTCCGATTTTAGTCAAAGAGTTTTGACTAGTCTGGCTGATATTGGACTTGTCTGGTGTAGTGAAAAACTATAGGGCTAAGGACAAGTCCGGACTTAGAGGACTTGTCTGATTTTAGTCAGAGGATTATCAGACTATTCCAGTTGATATCGAACTTTTTCGGTGTTGTGCAAATGTGAAGTGTCGAGGATTAGTCCGCACTAGGGGGGACTAGTCCGATTTTAGTCAGAGAGATATTGGACAGTCCGGTGCTTATCAGACTAGTCCGCTTTTCCTGTGACATGTGCAGTGAGTTGAATTATTTGTTCACTTGAGCTCTTGGGGTGTTTTTCTCCAACACCCTCGATACAGAATGATCTAATCTTTTCAGCTCTTGAGCTCTTTTGCCTTTATATCCTCATTCTCTTTCCTTTTTGTGCTTTCTTTCTCATTTCTTTAAAACATGCGCTCATCTTAACATTTTTGTTAGGATCTCATTGTTTTGTCATGAATCAACCAAAACCCACAAGGGATGCCTAGATGCAGTTTCAATTTTGACTGTAGCTTCTGATGTTAGCTATTCTGTGTTTATCAACAGCTAAAACCATTGCTACAAAAATAATGTGTGATAGTCCTATGACAAATACATGATTTGTGAGCCCCTCCCGTACACTGTTTCCAGTTATAAGTATTATCTTGTTGTTCTTGATGATTGTTAACATTACTCCTGTACTTTTTCCTTTTCGTCTCAAATCCAACACTTTTCCGACTTTATCAAAAAAAAATTGCCTATGTCTCCACTCAGCTTGGCCGCACCACTAAAGCCATACAATGTGACAACATGAATTTAACAAACTGCTTGTCCTGTGCATTTTTCTTTGTCATGGTGTTCTTATGCATCTTTCTTGTCCTCACACTTCTTCTTAAAATGGATGTGCTCAGCGTATTATTTGCACCACTGATGACACTCTGTCATGTTCCAAGCTAGTGTTACAGCGCTTATCGGGTAGAAGCACTTCACTCTGTTACACATTTAATGAACTTGCGATCATAAAAATGCTTTCATTTTCCACCCAACATTTTGCTATCTTTGGCACCAACTCCGACCTCTCCAATTAGGCGTTTTTGGTTGCAAGTTCTAGCAAATTCTTTCCACCATGACTGAACACAAGCTTGCTCCCAAGTTCCACCATTTGTGTCTTTATTGATTACCTGTCCAACGACAAAGTATGTGTTGCCTAGACCTAGCCACAAGTCGGGACATCATATCTCTTGTCATGTCACATTTGATGAATTAGCCTTTTCCTTTGCAGAAGTATCCAAACTTCCTTCACCCCACTTTGGTTTTCTATCTGACACTAACTATGCATCTTTGTCTTCTACCACTGATTTTTTTAGGTACTCTTCATGGTGGGCATGTCCCACTAGGCGCCTGCGTTCCTAGAAGTAAGATTGCGCCCTGAGACGGTCAGGCTACCACCCATGGTGATCCGACTGCCTCACGGAAACAGAGTTCACAAGGACTCAGTTTACCCGACTGTCACACCACCATCACCTAAGGTAAAACCGTTATGTCACATAGGAACCCCGTGGGACTCTGTTCTCTCGCTGGTTTGGCTGCACATCTAAAGAGTTCAATCGCCATACCCGGCGGTCGAACCAGGACTCATGCCGATCTGACCTCCCGGAGATTCTCTTCACTTCGTCACACTCCACCAGGCTTCAGATCTCCAGCCAGTCAGACTGCAAGCCATTGCGACCAGGTTGTTCTCCACCAGCAGATAGGCTTCGCTCGTGTCCCACGAGCCATGCTTCGGGTTGCTCCCACTAATAATGAGCATACCATTAACTATTCTCGATCTACAAGTGGGGCACATGGTAACTTGCGAGATGTCGCCTCGTGGGAACAATCCACTTGGTGGGGGTGACGCGGTGGGCAACCATGCCACCACCCCTGACGGTCACTACTTCGGTCGTTCTCTCCCCCAGTCGCTGCCACGGTCCTCCCTCTGGCCATGTCCCTTGCTGCCTCACTGCTCTACCCACTACGCTTTGGGTGTGGGGCGTAGAGGCAGATCTTGTCGCTGGCAACCCGAGCAGCAGCCACTTCGGTCCCCCTCCCTTTGCTCAACGAAGATTCGGTCACCTCTGCTCTGGAGAGGATGATGGTGGCCTCAAGGCCTGCACACTGCCCATCAACCTCCTTCCCGCTAGTGCCCTCTCCAAATGGTGCTCCTCCCAGCCTCCCTCTCCTTCACCATATCCAGCGCCACCACCCCTTGCCCTATTGTCCCTCACTGGACCAGCACCACCAGCGGCTAGCCTGCAACCCGCGCATCACCAGTGCCGCCTTTGCCCTCCTCGCCATGGCATCCTTAGAGGGCTTCTTTGCCCTCTAGCACTGTTATCCCGACAGCCTTGATGGCGGGACCATCCCCTCCTTCCTCGATTGTAGTACCTTCGTCTACAGGGTCCTCACCTGACCCGTCCCATCCTACTCCTTCTGCCGCCCCCTCCAGCTTCTCTTGGATGAGGAAGGGTTGGTTATCCACATCCAAGTTGCATTTTGTGCCATCTGTGCTGGCCCCCTTCTATGGCAGCTACGCCTGTCACCTCCTTACCTAGTTCCATCTCTGCTGCTTCCCCGGTCTCTATTCTGCTCCTCACAGCGTCTTTGGAGCCACACTTGCAGCTTTGCTCCACTCCTTCCCCCCTTTCACTACCTTTCAGCTCTCATGCATCCCTGCCCCTCCTTTCTCCACCACTATACCCTCCGAGGTCGCCTCCCACAAGTCATCCCTCCCTCATCACTTGCCCATGCCAACCTCATTGAGCACACTCTTATGTCAATTCTCCTCATTCGCCCGATCTAGTTACGGTCCCCGTCGGCAGGTTGCCCGGTCAGTCCCTACTAACTTGATTGATAAGTGCTTCAACTGCTTCTCTCCCAGTCACTTTGCTGCAATGTGTAAGGTGGCCACACGTTGCTCCCGCTGCAAGGGAGAAGGCCACAAAGCATGCAACTGTGTGCTTTCCCATCGCCGCTCTTCATCAACCTCGTCTACTACTTCATCGCCTCTATCATCAACTCTTGTGGCTACTTCATCATTCCAAGAGGACATATGCATCACTCTACCTCTGAGAAGCTAGAGTGTGATTGTCGTAGCTGTTGGTTTTCTCTAGTTGTAGCTGCTTTGGTTGGTTCATTTAGACTTTCTCCCTCCCTTATCAAAGTTTGGTGAGTGGTCATCCACCTTGAAAAGGAGCCGAACCTCAAGCCGGCTTTGGGTTCCTATACTAAGGAAGCAAAGACTATATGGTCTAGCCGTAATGCCATCAATCCTCAAATGGTTCATCCAGTAGTCGTTGAGAGGTTGTCCGATCGGTGGGATTCTATGTACCTTGAAGCTGCCATCTCTTTGGGAGTGACACCAGATGTGTTGCAGCGTCCTAGGTAGTTGGATGGTCTTATCCTCTTTGTAGCTTGGTTAGGTGGTAAAGCCTGTTGGTCGCTTGTTAGTTCTATTTGGTCGTGTAAGTTTGTATCGATCGTATCAGTTTGTAACGGTCGTGTTGTGAGACCATCTCGACCAATTTGTACTACTTTTGATCAATATAATTTAGTGTTCGGGTCTCCCTTGCATTTTTGGTTCAAAACAAATAATGAGCACACCATTAGCACGTGTAGGAAGACTAGTCTTCAGCTCCCGGTTCAGCACATGACTCTCCAAGCATCAACGTTGTCACCATTATTGAAGACTTAACGTGGTGCTCTAGCCAAACGCAAATGGTGAGATGCCATGATTGAGGATTTCACCCCTCTGCATGCCGACAACTCTTGGGATCTTGTGTCTCGTCCTTCAAGTGTAAATGTCGTGGCTAACAAGTGGTTTTTCACCAAAAGTCCATCCAGATGGTTCTCTTGATCGATACAAGGTTCGTTTGATACTTCACGATTTTACTCAACATCCTAGTATTGATTTTTGTGAAACTTTTAGCCCTATGGTGAATCTTGCTATTGTTCATGCTATTCTTTTTGTTGCACTTTCTCATGATTGATATGTTCATCTGCTTAATGTGAAGAATGTCTTCCTACATGGTACTTTATCAGAGACAATCTATTGTAAGCAGCAATCTGGTTTTCTTGGTTTAACTCATCCGAACATCGTGTGTCGCCTTAATAAATCCCTATATGGTCTGAATCAATCTCCTCAGGCTTGTTACAACCACTTTGCTTCTTATATTGTTTTGCTTGGATTTGTTGGCGCTTGATCAGACACATTTCTCTATCTACTGGCATGGCTTAAACATGACATATCTGTTATTATATGTGAGTTACCTTTTTGTAACTGTCTCCTATATACCATTGCTTCGTTGTGTGATAACGCCCTTTCTTTATAGTTTTATATGAAGGGTCTTGAACACCTTCTTGGTGGCTTCTTATCTCACCGCAACAGTATATGATGGATATCATTGTGCGAGTAGCCATGGCTGATTGTGCATGTTGGTGTGCCTGTCTCAGATGCTACACACTACCCTGACCTTGATGGAGCCCTGCAGTACCTTACCTTCACCCGACCTGATATTGTGTATGTCGTTTAGCATGTCTATCTCTATGTACGATCTCGCCGAGCGACATCTTTTGTTTGTGAAACCCATTCTCAAATACATCCACAGTACACTAGATTATGGTATGTAGTTACACCGCTCCTCTATCAGGGATCTGATGGCTTATTCTGATGCTGATTGAGCCGTTTGTCTTGACACACGTCGTTCTCGTCGGATACGTCTTCTTAGGACATATTTTAATCTCTTGGTTTTCAAAGCGTCAACATATTGTCTCCCGATCTAGTGCTGAGGCTGAGTACCGTTGTGTAACCAATGCTATGGCTGAGACTTACATGTTGCACTAGTTATTGGAAGAACTTCACTATCCAATTCAGATAACTACTTTGGTCTACAGTGATAATATATGTGTAGTTTATCTCTTGACCAATCCGGTGTATTATCAGCGCATCAAGGACATCAAGATGAATTTGCACTTTGTTCGTAATAAAGTAGCTGCTAGAGTAGTTCAAGTTTTTCATGTGTAGTTCATGATATAAGGGTATCTTCACGAAAGGTCTCTTGACATCGGTCTCCATTGAGTTTTGGTTCAGTCGAAATGTTCTTGTTGGAAACGCGACCCGAACTATCATGCAGACGGGCCTCTGCCGCCAGCCCAAGTTTCACCGGGCCTGCTACGCAAACAAGCCCAAACGAAGCCCCAACCAAGGTCTTGGGCCACCTCAACCCAAAAGACTAGCCTGATAGGTGAGGTTCCCTCCACCTTATATATTGGGCTCCCCCATCATCAATATTCGATGTGGGATTAAACCTAACAATCTCCCCCTTATCCACACATCGGGTGGTCCTACTCCCCTTCACACTCCGGCGCACACTACTCCGACAGCCCAATTTCATGTGGCCCGAGAGATCTATCTGAAAGCCCGATATCCGTGTGTGGTCCGGGAGCATTACAGGTTTCCAACCTTGCTCTGATACTACTTGTTAGAAACACGGCCCGACCCGTCACGCAGACGGGCCGCTGTCGCCAGCCCAACCGGAGCCCCAACCAAGGTCTTGGGCCACCCCAACCCAAAAGACTAGCCTGATAGGTGAGGTTCCCTCCACCTTATATATTGGGCTCCCCCATCATCAATATCCGATGTGGGATTAAACCTAACAATATCCCCCTTCATCACACATCAGGTGGTCCTACTCCCCTTCACACTCGGGTGGACACTACTCCGACAGCCCAATTTCATGTGGCCCGGGAGGTCTCTCTAATAGCCTGATATCCGTGTGTGGTCCGGGAGACGTTACAGGTCTCCGACCTGGATCTGATATCACTTGTTAGAAACACGGCCCGACCCGTCACGCAGACGGACTCCTGCCACTAGCCCAAGTTGCACCGGGCCTGCTACGCAAACAAGCCCAACCGGAGCCCCAACCTAGGTCTGGGCCACCTCAATCCAAAAGACTAGCCTGATAGGTGAGTTTCCCTCCATCTTATATATTGTCCATCTTATATATTAGGCTCCCCCATCATCAATATCCGATGTGGAATTAAACCTAACAGTTCTTGCGGACATTTAAACTTCGGGCGAGTCTTAGACACATAATGTATTGGACCTAGGACTGTGTAGGGCCTGCCTCTTGCTCCTCTATAAATATATACAACTTCCGAGCAGATTATTATCAATCAGTTATTCTCTCTATGACCTATCATGATATATCATTTTTATTGTTGTGTCTGAGGTTAACTGTTCTGTATTCATCAATAGCTTAAGCCTATCATGAAATTTCATTTCATTAGCATAGATAGAAAAGGTATAACTCACTACAGGAAACAATCAGATTTACGATGGCCAAATTTATTTACGATGGCGCTGTCTTAAATAAAATTATCTACAACGACTAATGTAATCCATCATAGATAAGAATCTAATTTACAATGGCTACCCTAGGCTGTCGTACATAAGTCTTATCTAAGATGACAGGACATCATAATTAGGGCACAAGCCTTATCTACGATGGTTAACAATCATAATTAGGGCAGCCGTGGTAGGCTGATCCCATATACATGGCCCCATGTCTGCCACTCGATCTCTTCTCTCGTTCACGACACTTCCCCGCCGCCGCTCGCCCTAGCACCACCGTCGTCCCACCTCGCCGCTGTTGCCCCAATGCTGGCTCACTTCCGGTGTGGCGTTAGTCTCCAGCTCGCCTCTCTCCCCCATGGTGTGCGCCATCGCCTCCCCGTTCCCCTGCAACGCACCACCACCGGCTCCCTCCCACCGCCTCGCTGTTCCCCGTGCACCGCACCGCACCGCCATCGGCTCCCTCTCGCCACCTCGCCGTTCCCCATGCACCGCGCCGCTACCTGCTCCCCCCCATGTGCGTTGCTGCTGCCTCTGCCTCCCCCCCGCGCGCGTCGCCTGGCAGCACGAGCTGCCATCGGCTCCCTTTCCGTGCGCCGCACCGCTGCCTCCCTCCCCCCGTGTGTATCATTGTCAATTCAAGATACAAAATGTTAATCTTAATTTTGTATTCTTTTTGTGGGTTTGCAATCTTGAATGGAGTGATTGACTCGAGGGAGGCGCGTCCTTACTCAATGGCCTCTTCATCGCAGTCGCTTGCACCGAGTCGCCATCCCTCGGAGAGGGATCTGGAGCTCCGGAGCATATAGGAGGAGCTCTGGATGACGCAGGAGAGGCTTTGGAGGCAAGAGGTGGATGCCAGGGTCCGGGATGAGTTTATGGTACAGATGCAAGTGGCCATGCAAGTAAGTTATGTAAAATACGTAATATTACTAGCATTTTAATGATATAAATGTGATAATTGTTTGTAATCACAGGCCTTAGCATATGGGCAGCAGCAGGTCGTCGTTCCCACATGGCGACCGCCGGTTTCACGGCCACAGGTGCCTACTCTAGGAGGACGGGTAAGTTATTGTTGAATCTAGCTCATCATAAGTTTTGAAATTATGAATTTGTCTAACTATACTTCTACATCACAGGAATCGGTGATGGAAGCTCATACTTCATTGTGAGACCTACCGGTACCTGGATCGCGGCACGACGATGACTTCCTCGGCCCTGGAGGTAGCGGACGCAGTAGTGTGTAGTTTGGATATGTTTTTGTGGATTGTATAATGTTTTCTACTGCCTGCGATGTTATATATTTGTGTATTGTTGTTGTTGTATGTGACTGTCAGCTAGTCATTGTGCCAGGTTAGATATTTTTATTATTTTTATAAAAAAATTGAAATGCTTATTTATGACAGCGTGTATACAAGTCATCGTAAATAGACACGTACTATTTACGACAATCACTTGGACCGTTGTAAATAGTCCACAGCTATTTACGACGACCCACGTGGCCATCGTAAATAGATGGTATCCCAGACTCCACGTGGCAAAGGGCTATATTTACGATGGCGAACCTCGACCATCTTAAATAGGTTTATTTATGACGGTAGCCGCTGTAAATAACTGCGGACCGTCTTTCATGGCTTGACATGCTTGAGCCGTTCTGTTGTAGTGATTTATACTAAATATTTATTGAATAAAAACAAAATAGCTGATTCGTATGTAACCAAATTTAATCAGTTGCCACCGGCGGCTATGAGGTAGTAACATGCTTAATTATGACCCAATGTCTGAGGTCAAAATACTGACAACGAACGTTTCCTTCAGTTGCCGGCGGCGGCTATGGGACATAGTCGCTTGCTTAATTATTATCCAATGTCGGCAGGTCGAAGTACTGAACGTACGTTTCAAAATGGAGCAATATATGTTCGTGGGGAGAGAGAGAGAGACGACAGGCATTGATGATGAGAATATATCAGTCATGGACAGCATCTTTCTGTAACGATACTGGCCAAAATTCAGAAAACAAATCATGCTATTCCTTATATAAGAATGATCATGCATGAGCAGCCAAGACAAAAGTACTTGTACCAGAAATAAGTATTATAGGTTATCCAAGCTGTTGAGATGATAGACAAGACAATCTAGATCTAAAGTCAGCTATTCAAAAGCTGACTAATATTCATATCGATAAAAAAATCAGTAATTATTAATACTTGCAAACATAGGCCAAATACTGATATTGTTGGCCAAGAAGAAAGAAATCAATTTCAGCTATCTAAAGCCGAATCCAGAAAACAAAAACATAGAAACAACATAACCTATTTCTGCACTCGAGTGGTGACGCAATAACAAAACTATAACCAAGCTAAATATGTTGAAGCCCGAAAAACTTGTAATATGCCATTTTTTTTGCAGGAACGATGATACTGGCTGATATTTTACACATAGATTCTTCCCTTTACGCTGACATTGTTGAATCCTGGAAATCCTCATTGGTGTACGGAAGGTCAACGAAATCAAAGGTTCTTCACATGATACTGGCGGCCAGAATTCAGAAAACAAATTGTGCTCCTCCATATATCTGAATGATCGTGCATGAGCAGCCAAGACAGACGTACTTGTACCACAAAGAAGTCTAGGTCATCCGGGCCTGTGAGATGATCCCTTACAGAACAGCTGGGGAGGCAGAGGCGACCTTGGGCCGCACCATGACAAGGTCAGAGGCCGCATGGTTCCGGTACTCGGCGGAGATGCCCGACTACTGGCTCTTGTGGCAAAATAGCATAATCTTCTTTGTTGTCCACGCTCTTGCGCCTCTGCCGCTAGCACTCTTTGAGCAGCTCGCGCCAGCCGTGGCCTCACGGTACAAGCTGCAGCCTCGTGTGCGGCTTTCTCCGACCATGGTTTTCTGGTACTTCAGGGAAACTGTGCGCGTCTTTCTGACCGTCATCATCCCGTATCAACTGCTATCCTACCCGGCCTATAAGGTTTATACATGAATTAACCCTTTTGCATCACCTTGTGTACTATTGTGGTTTGCTTTAAAATTCCATCTGGATATTGTTTAGTTATAAAGACGGAACACAGCCCAAAATTATGACCGCGTCTGAACCAAAATATACAATCGCAGATGGCAGGTATCGGGATGGGTCTTCCTTTGCCGTCAGTTGGGGAGGTGGTTGCACAACTTGTGGTATACTTATTGGTAGAGGACTACCTCTCCTACTGGATCCACCGCCTGTTGCATGGATGCAGCTTCTATAGTTCCATTTCACTACAGGAAAAGCGATCATTTGCGACGGCCGATTTTATTTGCGACGGCCAGCCGTCGCAAATAGCTTAAATTGCGACGGCCCGCCTCTGGCCGTCGCAAATAAGGTGGCCGTCGCGAATAAGAGCTTATTTGCGACGGCCTTCGGACCGGCCGTCGCAAATAAGAGGTTATTTGCGACGGCAAACCCTAGGACCGTCGCAAATAACAGAGCCGTCACAAATAAACCCTTATTTGCGACGGCCGGTTAAACGGCCGTCGCAAATAGGATTTAATTGCGACGGTCGTAAGTCCAGGCCGTCGCAATTAATACGGCCGTCGCAAATTAAGGTTTATATCGGGACGCTCCACCCCGACCCTTCATTTTCCTCAACACCCCGCCGCCGCGCCCCCGCCACCGCCGCCGCGCCCCCGCCGCCGCGCCGCGCTCCCGCCGCCGCGCCTCCGGATCCGCCGCCCTTGGCCCCGCCTCCGCGCCCGCCGCCCTCGGCCCCGCCTCCGCGCCCGCCGCCCTCGGCCCCGCCTCCGCGCCCGCCGCGCCCCCGCCGCCCCGGCCCGCCGCGCCCCCGGCGTCGCCGCCGCCGGCCTCGCCGGCCCCGGAGCTCCGCGTCCCCGTTGCGCATTCAGAGTAGGATGGGAATGAAGAGAGAGTAAGATGTAGATGGAGATAGAGAGAGGGGAAGATAGAGGGAGGGAGATGTAGATGGAGATAGAGGGAGGAAGATAGAGGGAAAAGGATAGCAATAGAGAGATAGAGTGAGCAAGAAAGATAGAGTGAGAGACAAAGAGAGAAATGAAAAGAGAGAGGAAGAGAGGGTGATCTAGATGAAGATAGAGGGAGAGGGAGGGAGAGAGATGTTGATGCATATATTCTAACTCTAAGTTTTATTAATTGCAGGGATCCGCAACGGCTGCACAAACGCCGTCGCCTTCGCTACCGCCGCCTGGATTGAGGCGCGACGACGACGACTTCGACTTCGGAGGTGGCTTCGGAGGTTAGATGGGCGAGTGAGCCCTTTTATTTACTTTGTTGATGACGATGTGAGATGTATCGGAATTTTAGTTTGTGATTGTGATGACGTTTTGTGTATGCTGTGTATATATTGTGTATGCTGTGTATATTGTGTTTGTTGTGAATCTGGCTATCGAGCCGGTTAGAGTTTTCTGTTTTTAAAAAAAAATAAAAAACCTTATTGCGACGGCTTTTTATACAGTACCGTCGCAAATAAGGGCAGAAGCCGTCGCAATTAAGCCACAGTTATTTGCGACGGCCTGGCCGTCGCAAATAAGCATTAATTGCGACGGCATGGCCGTCGCAAATAGAGTCGTGGGTCCCGGAGGAGGTCACGTGGGCCCTGCCCTCTGAACTTATTTGCGACGACCTAACCGTCGCAAATAGTGGAACTTAATTGCGACGGCTATGCTGTCGCAAATAAGCTTTAATTGCGACGGCTGGGCCGTCGCAAATAAGATCGCGGGGCCCACCAGCCCGCAGCAATAACTTGCGACGGCCTCTCCTAGCCGTCGCAAATAAGTTTATTTGCGACGGTGGCCGTCGCAAATAAGCTTATTTGCGACGACATATTTGCGACGGCCGGAAGCCGTCGCAAATAAAGGAAGCCGTCGCAAATAGCTTATTTGCGACGGCATCTGGCTTATTTGCGACGGCTCCGGCCGTCGCAAATCGTCGGGATTCCTGTAGTGTTTGTGCTCTCATGTGTGCTCCCGCTGATGTGTCACAATTTTATTCGTTGTGAAGGAGTGGTAGTTAATGTGAGCATTAATGAAGAGACCAATAGAATTATAACACATCAGCGGGAGCACGCATGGGAGCACCGAATAGAAGTATAGAAGCCGCGTCCACCCAAATGGGGCTATGAGAAAATTCACCATGTCCATCATGAGCTCACAGCACCCACAGGCTTCGCAACATCTTACGGTCACTGTGGTGAGATAGTTGTATTCTCTATCCCTACATTTGTTGGTTCACTCATCGCACCGTGCCACGTCACGACACATTGGTTCTGGGTTTTGGTCCGCCTAACCCAAGACATTGAAGTTCATTGCGGGTAATTCAAGATCTCCCCCATTTATTAATTTACATAGCTTAAGAGTTCATCAACAGCATGTGTCATATGGACCTGATAGATGGCAAACCGCAGTTACGACTTCCCATTCAGCCCCACCAAGTTGATCCCGTTTTATGGAGGTGTAAGTTTCCACGATTATCACCACTATGTTGGAAGGAAAAGCCAGAACAACTTTAGCTCCATTTTCACGTATTGCGATTTTCTATATGGGAAAGACAGAGTAAGTTTGAGCTTATTCTCCTGTTACGAACATCTATTGTTTATGTAGAGGGTGGATTCTCTCTCGCTCAACCTCGCTCATTTGTTTTTTTTTTTTTTTTTTTTGCTGTTTTAGGGCTACAAGCATCGCAAGGAAAGAATAGCAAAGGTATCTTTACACTTGCACTATCTTCTTCCGTTATAGTAGTGATCTAGCTCATTTCAAATCAAAGTTCCTACTACTTTAACTACATGGTTCTGCCTTCTTTCTCAGTCTATTACTACTGTGTAGCCAAAGACGAAGCTGCCATAAAACAATGTACAGAAAGGAAGCAGCAGTTGATTCGCCTGTGGGATGATATTTAATTGCCACTTACTAGTACTCTCCCGGATATAGATGATGATGTGTGCATTGCACTTTTTAATGCAAAATAATGTAAACATCCTGCATGTACAATAATATACTCCCTTCATTTTTTTATTTTTTTCATTAGGGAAACAATTCTAGTTCAATTTCAAACAAGATCTGTTATCCTACGTACCGTCATCAATTTGAGAATGAGAGAGTACAATTAAGGGGGGTCGGGGAGAAACTAGCAGTAGGAGGACATTTGTACAAACATCTGATGGCTCATATATGAGTTAGTACAAGTTGTCTTTTACTACTAATACTAGTAGTTGTACCGAGCCAAAGGTAGAAAAGACAAATAGTACCTAGGAGGGTCTCCTTCCGATATTTTGGATCAACGTTGCAAAATCAATGGGGATATTGATGAGAATGTTTCTCACAGAATAGAGTTAGGATGGATGAAATGGTGGCAAACATGTAGAATCCTATGTGACAAGAAGGTCCCATAAAAATTAAAAGGGAAGTTCTATATAACGATGATTAGACTAATGATGCTAGGCAGGCCCGGGCATGAGGGTGTGCGGCCCGTGCGACCGCACAAGACCCCCATTTCCTAGGGGCCCCAATTTTTTCCTCTATAGTCTGTACCAGGCTTCAATGATGTGTCCAGGAGTGCAGCCCAATGCCCAGCAGGCCAGCATGAGTTCCAGCGGGAGGGGAGCTGCAGCCTGGGCCAGCCCATGCGGCCACAGCAGCAGCCTGGTGGCCACGCAGCCCAGCAGGCAGCAGTGACCGGCTCCAATCACGTACGAGTTTCAGACTCCGACTCGATAAAGGAAACAAACCGACGTCCGATTCTTCGTGCGGTTGATCAATCATTTAAACAATCATTTATTGATTTGAACAATATCAGAGTTTTCAGAAAGTTTTCGGATTCTTATTTACTTCTAAAGCACTACAATCATTGGATAATAAGAGTCTAAAGTCCTCTTGTGATGATTTAGAGGCTGCCCTTAAAAAAAGATGGAAAATCTGATATTGATGTCAATGAACTGTATATGGAGTTGAAGTTCCTTCAAGATTTTATGCCAATGGAAAATATGGGACCTGTCCAAATTCTTAAGTTTTTAAAGGGACATGATATTCTTTTCCGAATTCAAGTATTGCATATCGAATTCTACTGACCATCCCAGTGACTGTTGCATCTACGGAGCGTAGTTTTTCTAAATTGAAGCTACTAAAGTCCTATTTGCGTTCTATAATGACATAACAAATACTTACTGATTTGGCCACAATATCGCTTGAGGGTGATTTTTTGGAGAAGATAGAATATGAACATATTATTGAAGATTTTATTTCAAGGAATACTAAAAGAATGGGTCTATTTAGATAAATATTATGCATCAAGAGGTAAATTTTAATAATAGATATGTTTTTGACATAACCTATTGTGATTTAAGATTTTATTATATATACTATATATAAATTTATGATATTTTTTCTATATAATGTGAACAATTTTAATAGTCGTATAGGGCCCCGGATTTTGCCAGCTCAGCCCTGTGCTAGGCATTGAACGCTAACCAACTAAAAGACGAAACATGTTCAATAAAATAAGTGTCTCAAGATGTGCATGCTATGGTGGATGTGCGATCACACAAGAAAAGACTAAATTATAGATATGATGATACGTGATAGGGTAAGGATGGCACCGCTTGAGGAGAAAGTAGTCCAACATCAACTAAGGTGGTTTGACCATATCCATTGGACACCTCCGAAAGGAATGGTTAACAGTGGAATTCGAAAGGTAATGAAAAATATTAGAATGAGCAGATGATGACTATGGTTGATATGGGAGGAGGTGGTAAAACGAGACTTAGGCCCCCTTTGGCACAGCTCCAGCTTCTGATTCTTTCCGATTCACTTCTGATTCTTAGATGGATCGGAGCTGATTTTTCTGATTCACCTGTGAATTAGAATCTGCTTGTTACAAATCGTTTGGCAAGAAAATTGATTCTTGATTCTTATTTGTAAGAATTGTCTGTACTGCCCTCCAGTATGAGTTGGGTCAAAAACACATTTGCAAAATGTTGTAAAGATAAAATAAACTGAATTCTATGCACCCAACTTAGACAATTTTCAAAAAATTTTCTGCAATGACAACAACATCATTTTTTGTTTTCTGAGATGATCAACACGACAATGTTTTTTGTGCTTGAGCTATGATTTGATGCTAGCATCAAGCCATTTTTCTGAAATGAACATCACACTTTTTTATGAAGCATGTGTCCATAGTCATAAAAATTGTGAATGCCGAAAGGGAATATACTCTTCAAACCAAATGTAACAAGGACTAATTGAGAATAAAGATGGCATTTTCAAGATATGTGTATAACACTATTCTCTGCAGCATCACCTTTACATTCATATAATATTTCCTAAACTTGGCTGAACCAGATCAAAAGAAAAACTAGCAAATCATATTTCAAACACTACGTAAGAAAGACTCATACGAGACGGGCCCGAACGAACAAGGGAGACGAACAAACTGTGTGTCTCCATTGTTGCGTCTCGCATTATGTTGGCATTAGAGACGAGCTTCAAGGCGCGTCACCGATCGAATTAGGTGCGAGACATGCTAAAAAGAAGCGCGTCTTCTTTCTTTTTGTCATAACAGACGATCTTTACGGTGTCATTGGAGACGCTGCTGGCGCACGTCGCCCACCATCTTACGAGCGTGACAGGTCTTACAAAGCACGTCGCAGATATATTGACTAATCTGAGACGCTCTATTATGTACCGCGTCGCAGATTCATTAACTTATGTGAGACGGGCTTTATAGAAGCTTGTCTCCTTTATGTAGGTTATCCGAGACGCTCTCTGCTACAGCTCGTCGTGGATTGTTTATAGGGACTATTATTAGGAGCTAGCCAGGATTTAGCAGCCATATTACCAGTGTCAGCAACATACTGTTCATGAACATATGTATAGCCAAAATTATCACACGTTAAATTATAATGACCAATAAAATATTACCAAAGTGTCAATTGTGGTTATCAAGTATACTAATTACACAACAAAGACTGTTCATCCTGATTACAACGTAACTAATTACACACATCATAACTGTCATCATCTAATCCTGTATACCGTAATAAAAATTCTTCCGATCAATGACTTCATTGACGATGAGCCTTCATAGCCTCTAATGCTCCGACTGAGACATCCTAAAATTCAACCGTAATAAACACAAGAACAAATTGATATACTATTGTAATAAACATAGGAACTATTAGTAAATGGAGAACATAGCTTACTTGTAGCACATGCAGTTGGTGAGCATCTACAAGGCATCAGCAGAGAAATTATTCTCATGGTAAAGGACATGGTACTAAGCTGGTTTGCTTGACCCCTAAAAAATCAAACAATTTACATTCTACTGATGCTTTTATAGCCTCATATCAAAAACTCATGAGAGAAACACCAATTATCGCATAGGTACCTTGATTCCAGCATGGCTGCAGAGGTAGAAATCAAACTCAGTTGGATGGCAAATGCTAATGTCAACCACAGTTTCTGCAGTTTCAAGGATTTGCGAATCAGAATTTATTATATATTGATAGTCCGAACAAATACATTACTTCTGCATTGGACACAAACAAGGAAGATGAATGTATACGGTAATGAAAATTCTCCCTTTGGATTAATGACTTCATTAATGATGAGCCTTTATTGTACATCCTCAAATTCATTAAAATCATTGGAATGCATGCTCTGAGGGAAGGGTCGAGGTGGCGGCGTTCTCAGGGGACAGGGGACGCGGCGGCGTGCTCCAGGACGAGCTGGCGGAGGCGCCGGAGTGGCGGTTCATCAACTCTCTGATGACAGCAGACCGACTTGCTCCAGGGACAGGGAGAACATACCGACTACCGAGGTCGGGGTCAAGGCGGCGGCGTGCTCCGGGGACACGGGACGAGGCAGCGTGCTCCAGCGTTCTCAACTCTCTGATGACGAAGGTCGGGCTTGACGACGGGGTAGGGGTCGACGCCGGTAGCGTGATAATGACAAAGAGCGAGTTGAGAAAGAGGGACGGCAGCGGTGTGCTCCGTGGACAGGGGACGAGGCAATGTGCTCCAGCGTGCTCAACTCTCCGATGACGCAATGGTCGGGGTCGACGGTGGCGGCGTCCTAGGGATCTGCGGTTTATAGGTCAAGAGAGCGCACGAAAGCTAAAAAAAATTCGCCAAATGTTGGGAGAGAACGCGCGATAGACAAAAAATTTCGGAGTAAATCAGAGAGGCGCCAGTGTAAAGCACATCTCTCATTATTTTGTGGCCCCGAACACGCCACAATGTCCTAGATGCACCACGGTGTGCTGAAGCCGGCCAGGAACAACATCCAGGACATTATGACGTGTCCAACTGGCAACTTTGCACAATGCCTTATATGATCATTGCATTGTGCTCAGCCTTCCGAGGTGAGACAAAAGATCTTCAGCGCAAATCAGAGACATGCCACTGAAAGGCACGTCTCACATTATTTTGCGGCCCCAGAAACGCTGGAGTGCCCTAGATGCACAGCGGTGTGCTGAAGCCAGAATAACATCCAAGACATTTCAACATTTCCAACTGGTAACTGTGCGCAATGCCTTATACAATCATTGCAATGTGCTCAGCTTTACAAGGTGGGACAAAAATCTTCAGAACAAATCGGAGACGAGCCCGTGTAAGGCCTGTCTCCCTTTTGCCGAATATCAGGTATCGGAGATGCGCCTTTCTAAAGTTCGTCTCTCATGCACTCTCCACATTGCCACTCGCACGAAATCATGAATTGTTGCAGGGATAAACAAATGCAATGACCTTGCAATTCACGAATTCATTGGAACTCAGGGATAAACAAACGCAATGACATTGCAATTCAGAGATAATTTGCAACTCAATGAATTTCATAGTTCATATATTGTGTGCCCTCTAAACTAATTTTGAATCTAAATTTATTCCTAAAGCTCCCATCGATCAATTTAAACTGTACCATCCAGCTTGCTCCCAAACACGTATCATATATTGCTCGAGCGCATTAGGCTGATGCAACAAACATTGAACTTCAAGTAGTATAGTTTTGATTGTAAAACTAGTGCACCACCCCTATGAAATATCAATTTAAGCAATATAAGAAACCAGTTCAAATAGGTTCAGCAACAATTACTAATTATATGAGCAAAATAGGTCTATCTTACAGTCTCTTGATCAAGAATCCCAATGCAGAGTGCTCCTGAGCAGTGGACATTTGGGTAGAAGAAACCACTTGGAAATACACATCTTGGAGGCAACAATGGATAGTCCTCTGAGAAGGAGATCGTCAGGGGGTAGTAACCACCTTCCCAGTCAGTCTGCCAAGAAAATTCATTAATAGGAGGACGATTGTTAAACACATATTATGCTTGTTCTTCATGACTTACCCCTTCTTTACCGGGGACAATGCACTGCCACTTCAATAAATCTCCCGATTCAGGCTTCGAAGAAAAATCCTACGCAAACGGAAAAACAAAACTAAAGTTAAGTTCATCAGTCCATTGCAGATCTACATATATACAACTATGCGACCGGTGTGTCATATGTACATACATGGGGATGATTCTTGCACCACGCCAAGCGCTCCTCCTTCAGTCGGCTACGCGCCAAGCCGATACCAGCCATGAACAGTGACGACGACGAGGAAGACGGCGACGGCGACGATGGCGACGACGAGGACGATGACGACAACGATGAGGAGGACGGCGATGATGACGACAACGAGAACGGCGACGACAATGATAACAGCGATGGCAAACAGAGGAGGCAGTTGCACCGGAGTTGGTTGACTAGTAAAGGATCATTGGTCGATTAGTAATAAAGGAGCACCGAAGGCGAGGAAGAGACGAGGGAGATAAATGCGAGACGCGCGTTAAGTTAAAGAGCGTCTTCCATTGTCGAAGAGACGAAGAGATGAGGGAGATAAATGCGAGACGCGCTATAACAAAGAGAGATGTGTGTTAACCTAAAGCGCGTCTTCCATAGTCGAAAGAGAGACGCGCGACACGAGGTCTGCGGAGAACTTAATTTTGATGGCGTGGTGAAGAGACGCATGTGACGTCCTTGCGCGACCTTTTGTTTCCCCGAGGCAGTATCGATGCGTCCCATCATTCTATCAATTCGCGGGAAACAAACCGCTCCCTCGACGACTCCACGCGGACCTTATTTAAGACGCGCCATCACCAGTGAGTTCTCCACAAGCACGTCACTCACTTTGGATCATCTTATTTTCTTTGTCTTCTCCGCCTCGACAACCCAGCACCACCATGTCTGACCTTCCGCCGCCAAGCCCACCGAGAGAGCCACCCTGCAAGAAATTGTGTTGTAGCTCCCCCGAGAGGTTCAACACCGAGCAACACCTCCTTATGGCGCAAGAGTCATACAACAATACATCTCGCACCATGAGTTCCTTGGGTCTGGGTACCCTTCCCCAGTTTATAATAATGGGTATCATCGGCCACTACCTCTTCTCCCTCACGGGGGTGGCCGATCGTCTCAACATTCTATTCGAGATTATGGCCCAGGTGCTTGGTCCCGAGGGCCGCAAAAACCTGGTGGAGGCGACGGAGAGCAACCTCATTCATGGGGTTGCATCACCAGTGCAGCCGACGCAGCCAGAGTGTAGGATCGAAGAGCACATGAAAAGCTACCAGAGGGGGGTGAATGGTAGATTTAAAAAATCTTACGCAACGGAAACAAAAAAATCCCAACCCCTTTAGCAGAAAAATGATATGTTAAAGAAATCATGTGTGAGACTAATCCAAACGTGTTTCACCGAAACAAAAGTGATATATATATCAGAGAGAATCAAGTCACGAAGAAAACACAAGAAGAATCACTCAAATTCGTTGAGAGAAACTCAAGTTATGATCAAAAGATCAAACAAAGGTCAATCTGTCCTACTCGAGAAAAACAGTTCTGGAATGCTGCAAAGAAACTCGTGTAGATCAGAAACCACAAATCCAATGACCGTGAAATTTTGACAGATAATAGATAATCAAGTTTTGAAGACAAAACAAAAAGAATCACATCAATTGGATCTGTAAAACTCGAGTTATGATAAAACCACCGACGAAAGGTAGTGCTGTCCAGAAACTCGACGAGTAAAACTTGTCTGGAACAAGTCGGACGAACAAGGCACAAAAGTTCCTTCAAACTATGAATTTTATTCAATAGAACACAAGAGGAACAGCTCCAAAGTCGTGCACCACGAGCTTTGGCCTTCCTTTCTTATATAACCAGCTCGAAAGCCAACTCAACTCAAATCAGGACACTAATCCTACTCCGTTCACGAATCGAAATATTCCATAACTGCTTAGGACTCTTCTATACATAGATAGAAGCAATCTTAAGACTTCCAAACACCTTAGGAACGTATCCCACATTCCTAAAACAACTCAAATTCGTGACCCACACAAAATCCTATCATAACCAACTCGATACTTTCCATACCGAGCCATAACCAACTCCGCTGCAGCCAGAGTCATCAACCGATACGATCCGATCAGAGCTTACCAAAGCTAGTCGAAACTAGTCAACCCAAAAGCCGGAGCTGGAAAAACAAGTCGGAGCAACCAACATATGTCAGACCTAGCAAATCATATCAGATCTTAACAAAGACATGTCGGAGCTATCAAAGACATGCCAGAGCTAAAGACAAAGCTCACCGGAGCTACCCAAAAACATGTCAGATCTAGACAAAGAAAGTCGGACCTATTGTCGGACCTTGCAGAAACTCGGAGCTAGAGTCGGACCTTGCCAAAAAGATGTTATGACAGCATTCAAAACTTTTATTGTCAAAGCCAATGTATTCAGCACACATAGGTCTCACAATCTCCCCCTTGATTATTTGCATTGGCAACACCATTTAAAATCTGAACATTGACATGAAAAGTTCTGAGAACAATTTTTCCCCTTTTGAAAATCAAATGAGATAGAAATAAACTTCTCTCTCCCCCTATACATATTTCTCCCCCTTTGACAATGTATTCAACAAGGTTCAAAAGAGAAATTTTAATTTTTATGAGCATATTATAACATATACATATAAAACAAAGCTCATCCAAGTCATACTATCAAGTAACTTACACTATCACAACAATAAGATACAGAAAGTAGTGTAAGCCATGCTAGAGATCAAATGTAATTTTTAATTTAAGCAAGTCATGATCTCACAAACTTAACTATTTCAATATCTGAAAGCATGACACTTGTTGCTGCATTTTATTATTTTTCAAAGCACAAATTTAGATCATATGATATTTGCAAGAGATTATATGTGCATCTGCCTTATTCTAACCAACCAAGTCAAGCCTATGTCATTTGACAATCAGAAACTTAAGGACATGGTTTTAGTCATACACAAGTTCTTCCAAGTTCATATCTAAGTGCAACGATAAGCCATCTCAAAAGAAGAAGTGCGATGCATGCATATTCTCTTGATCTTTTCTCAACTTATATTTGTTCACAAAAACTCAACATGTGAGTTGATTACTTGATTAATTATTTATGATTAAAAACACTTTTGAGCATGCAACAAGTTCAAAACAGCAACAATGTTCAACCATGATCAGATTTAGTGTAAGTAATTATTCCAATTACTAGACATGGCAAAAACTACAAAATGTATAACACGAGTAATATAGTAAGAACTTTTAGCATGTAAAAGGAGTCACAAAGTCATATATGTATGAAACAATATGCTCATATTATTTTAATTTTAGATTCACACATAGACTTCTCAAGTTTGAAAACTCCCCCTCAATGTAAGCCATGAGGATGCATAACCCCTATTTCACTACGAATGAAACAAAAACTTGTGAAATCCAAATGTTTTGTAAAAATGTCAGCCAATTGTTGTTCGGTATCTACATGGTGAAGCGCAATGTTTCCTTATTAAACATTATCACGGAGAAAGTGATACCTAATATCAATGTGCTTAGTTCTAGAATGATGCGCAGGGTTTTTAGCAATGCAAATGGCACTAGTGTCATCACAAAACAGTGGAACACTATCTAGATCAACCCCATAGTCCTTAAGTGTTTGAACAATCTAAAGAATTTGTGAGCAGGCACTAGCAGCAGCTACATATTCAGATTCGGTTGTGGATTGTGCAACTGAATTTTGTTTTCTAGAGGACCAAGCAACAAGTGAATTACCAAGAAAATGACAAGCATCGAAAGTACTTTTCCTATCAATCCTAGAACCTCCAAAATCAGCATCGAAAAAAGCTTTCAAAGTAACGGTTGAGGAAGAAAGAAGAAAAATGCCAAATTCTTGAGTTCCATGTAAGTACCTGAGAATCCTTTTGATGGCTTGACGATGTGAAGCACGTGGGGAGGCTTGAAACCGTGCACAAAGACATACGCTGAATTGTATGTTCGGTCTTGATGCCGTGAGGTACAAAAGTGATCCGATCATGCTTCTATATTCTTTTTGATCCACAGGTTCACCATCTTCATCAAGTTCAAGTGTTGTTGTTGTTCCCATTGGTGTCCGAAGAGGCTTGCTTTTGTCCATGTTGAAGCGCCTTAGGAGGTCTTTTGTATACTTCGTTTGATGCACAAAGGTACCCTTCTTGATTTGGTTGATTTGCAACCCCAAAAAAGTACGTGAGTTCTCCCATCATACTCATCTCAAATTCTGAACTCATCATAGCTGAAAACTTGGACACAAGATCATGTGAAGCGCAACCAAAGATAATATCATCCACATACACTTGAACAAATAATGAGTCATTGCCATGCTTAAGTACAAAAAGAGTTTTATCAACCTTGCCCATGGTAAACCCCTTTTCAAGTAAGAATGTTTTTAACCTATCATACCATGCTCTAGGGGCTTGTTTGAGACCGTAAAAGGCTTTGGACAGTTTGTAAACATGATTAGGAAAATTTGTATTTTCAAAACCCGGTGGTTGTTTGACATAAACCTCCTCATCTATGTAGCGATTAAGAAAAGCACTTTTAACATCCATTTGATATAGCTTAAAACCTTTAGATGCAGCAAAAGCTAACAAAATTCTTATGGCATCTAATCTAGCAACAGGAGCAAAAGTTTCATCAAAATCTAGACCTTCAACTTGAGTAAAACATTGAGCAACCAACCTAGCTTATTCCTAACCACAACCCCATCCTCACTTTGTTTATTTTTAAACACCCATTTAGTTCCAATTAAAGTGTGACCTTGAGGTGGAGGTACAAGTTTCCGAACATTATTTCTTTCAAAATTGTCTAACTCTTTTTGCATGGCGATAATCCAAGATTCATTAGTGAGTGTGCGTGATATATCTTTGGGTTCAAAAGAAGCAACAAAAGCAGAATGAGCATGAGAGTTTGGATCGCAAAACCTGGACCGTGTAACTCGTTCGTGCAAGCTTCCAATAATCTGTTGTGGAGGATTAATTTTGAGAACCCAGAGGGGAGTAGACACTTCACAAGCTTCTTCTTCTTCATGTTCATCATTAATCGATGAGCTTGTGACATGAGGAGGATCTGGACCAGCAATGGTGGTTGTCAGTGCTGGCTGTGAATCAAAATCAGGAGCTCGAACAATGTCATTAGCTGCTGAATTTTCGGGCAGCAGCTCCACCTCTTCCTCATCTTCAATGAAAATGCTCTCCCCCTGCGGATATGGATCTGGACCTGCAATGTTTGAGCTAGTACCTGAGCTAGCTTCATCAAAAGACACTTTACAAGTCTCCACAATTTTGTTAGTATCAAGTAAAAGCACACGGTATCCTACAGTATGAGATGAATAACCAAGAAACATGCCATCAATGGATCTAGGTTCAAATTTATCAAGATCACCATGTTTCTTAACAAAGCATTTGCAACCAAAGACCCAAAAGTGCGTAACACTAGGCCTATGTCCAAACCGGAGCTCATATGGTGTTTACCTAACTTAGCGCGCAAGAAAACATGATTTGAGACATAACAAGCGGTTGCAATCGCATCAACACAAAATTTCCTAGGAGTTTGATATTCATCAAGCATAGTCCTAGCCATCTCAACTAAGGTTCTGTTCTTTCTTTCTTTTTTTTGAGGTACATATGGTGAAGAAAATTGATGATCTATTCCATTTTCAGTACAAAAGTGATCAAAAGATTGATTTTCAAATTCAGTTCCGTTATCACTTCTAATTGCTTTTAAAGATCCTGGGTGATCAATTGATAATCTAAGAAATAAAGTTATAAAGTGACTAAAAGCTTCATTCTTAGACGTCATAAAGTAAACCCAAGAGTATCTAGAATAATCATCAACAATAACAAGAACATACCATTTACCTCCGAATGATAGAATACGTGAAGGTCCTACGGTGTCAAGGTGCAAAAGTTGACCCGGTTCAGTTGTCATGATCATTGTGAGAGGAGTATGTGAACCTGCAATCATCTTAGCATGTCTACAGGAAGAGCACACAATTTCTTTGTCCCCTTTATGCTTAGGCAGCCCACGTATGCGATCAAGAGCACTAACACGCGTGACATGATCAAAGCCTACGTAACCAAGTCTACGATGCCAAAAATATAACTCCTTTGAATCATTAGCAACTAGACACCTATGCTTAGAGGAAGACATATCAAAATCAGCTTTAAAAACTCTTCCAAACCGAGACATGTTAAAAAGAAGCTCACTATTTGAACCTACAACATTGCAGCAGTTTTTACTGAAAATAATTTCCCGATTTTCATCTAGCAATTGTGAAATAGAAAGAAGTTGTATTTCAAATTTTTGACAAGTGCCACATCCTTCAAAGTGTAGTGATCATTTACTCTAACCAAACCCTTAGCAATTATAGGAGTTGAAGAATTATCGGCAAAAGTAACATTCTCTACATGTGACACAAAAGAGAGGGAGGAGAACCATTCTTTGTTACCGGTCATGTGGCGTGAGCAACCTGAATCCACAATCCAAATGTTCTCCTTCCTCAAGCATGTAACCTCATAGAAGCACAATATGTCGATGACTCAATACTTGGGTTAGTCAAAAGGCATTTAGGTATCCAGTACTGAGTCACACGACGTGCAGCAGGAAAAACACGCGAAAGCTAAGATAAAACAGCAGGTTGATGAGTCAAAGTTTGAGGTTTTTTATTCTTAACTACTGACCTATAAGGTGTTACTTGTGTAGCACAAAAATTAGTAGCTCTGGAGGCAAAAACAGAAGGTCCGGAGGTAAACTTTGAATGTTTTTGACTCATAACAGCAGGTTGCATGTTCCTGGCATTCGGTTTAATATGTGCAGCAAATTTTGCATGAAAGTTATGTGATCTAGCAATCATTCTTTCCCTTTTCTATTGTTTAGCTAGTCTATAAGAAAACTCTATGACATGATCATCTCTAGCACAGTAGGTACAATGAAATTTAACTTTGTGTTCATGTCTAGATGAGCAAGCAAAATTTTTATTTGAAATCGAATGAGACAACACTTATGCAGATTTGAAAATCACTTCTTTTTGTTTAGGAACTATTTGAATCAAACCACTTCCTAATGACTTTACAATTTTAGGTGGATGTGCCTTAGCATGAGCATGAGAATCAAAACCTAAACCAGTTTTATCTTTGCAAGAGTTGGAAGAATTCAGCAGCAAGTTTAGGTTCTTATTCCCATTACAAAACCGATCTAATGTCCTATGCATGTTATCAAGTTTATCGGACAAATCAAGGCAATTTTCACATGAAGTTTTTCCTTTTAATTTGCAATTGGAACAATATTTAACTTCATGAGAACGTAAAGCATTATTCAATATTGAAATTTCATTCATAGCATCTTTTAGTTTCTTTTTAAGATCATCACAACTAGAACAATGCAAATCAATTGTAGAACAAGAAGCATATTTTAAGTTTCCAATGTCAAGAGCAGCAAGCTTTTTGTTCTTTTCAATTTCAAGTTCAAGTCTATCTAGAGTGGAGGAGTGTGCAGTTCTTAGTGTGGACAATTGTTCATTGATTAAATCATATGAGGGACAAGAATCATCACTTGGAATCAAGGTTTTCAAACGGTTGATTTCATATTCTAGTGATTCAATTTTAGCAGCATTATCCCTAAACTTTTTGTCCTTTTTTTAACAATAATAGTTGCACGAGAAATTGCATCACACATTTCATTACAGGTAGAACATACCTCATCGTCGTCACTGTTGTGTTCTGCATCCTCCTGACTTGTTCTTGATCTTGTTTTGCCTGCCATGAAGCATAAGTTGGCCAGATCGTCATCATCTTCATCACTTTCAAAGTCTACATCGCTTGAACCGAGCTATTGAAGTGCAGTGATGAAGCTATTAATCATCTTGCGTCCTATGGTACCCTTCTTTTTCTTGTTGGGGTTTCCAGAGGTGGTCTTGACCTTGTTCTGTTTTTATTCACGGGTAGTAGAACCTGAAAGGTTAGGGCATTCTGTACGAAAGTGTCCTGTCTTACCACATTCAAAACAGCGTTGAGGTCCGAAGCTTCCTCTCCTTCTAGTTCTCACATTTTGCAATGCTTTTGAGAACCTAGTAGAGATTAGTGCTAACTCCTCTTCTGGAAATTCCTCGAACTGCTCTAGGGTTAGTGAGGACAACAAAGCAAGAGTATTGAAAGATGATGATTGGCTGGAGCTAGGCATATCACGTTGTGAGACAAATGCAATAGACTTATTTGGGTTCTTACGTGATAAGATGTCAACTTCATGAGTTTTGAGTTTAGAGTAAAGCACATCTAAAGTAAGTGTACTCATGACAGTATATTCATGGATATATGTAACTTTCATCTCCTAGATTGACATGTCTAATGCACTAAGAAGTTGCCTAGCATTTTCAGCATCAGAAAAATTAACATTGACACTATGCAAGTTACTAAGAATTTTGTTAAAGCGAGCAAAGAGATCATCAATGGACTCACCGGGTTGCATCTCGAAGCGCATGTATTCTTTCTTTAACATGTCTTGCCTTACCTACTTGATCGTGTTGGATCCTTCGTGATAGTAACAAAGTGCTCTCCATACATCGTATGCCGATCAGAGATGTGTAACACGGTTGAAGTCGCTCCGAGTGAGTCCTTGGATGATAATGTTTCGGCTTTGTTGTTGTTGTCAACGTCCCGTAGGTTTGTAGCAGTAACTTGATCGTTAGGTGGCACTTCTTAAGGCTTGTACACCTTCTCCCATATTGCGAAGCCTTGCGCCTGGATGAAAGCCTCCATGCGTGCCTTCCAAACCTGAAAATCAATACCAGCAAACACACAAGGTTTGACGGAGTATTTCTCCATGATGATTAGTCAAAAACACGTGCAAATCACAATGATTAGAGCACCGTGGCTCTGATACCAATTGTAGGATCGAATAGCACGTGAAAATCTACCAGAGGGGGGTGAATGGTAGATTTAAAAAATCTTACGCAGCGGAAACAATTAAATCCCAACCCCTTTGGCAGAAAAACAATCTGTTAAAGAAATCATGTGTGAGACTACTCTAAACGTGTTTCACCGGAACAGAAGTGATATATATCAGAGAGAATCAAGTCACGAAGAAAACAAAAGAAGAATCACTCAAATTTGTCGAGAGAAACTCAAGTAATGATCAAAAGATCGAACAAAGGTCAATCTGTCCTACCCGAGAAAAACAGTTCTGGAATGCTGCAAAGAAACTCATGTAGATCAGAAACCACAAATACAATGACCGTGCAATTTTGACAGATAATAGATAATCAAGTTGTGAAGACAACCCAAAAAGAATCATGTCCATTGGATCTGTAAAACTCGAGTTATGATAAAACCACCAACGAAAGGTAGTGCTGTTCAGAAACTCGATGAGTAAAACTTGTCTGGAACAAGTCGGACAAACAAGGCACAAAAGTTCCTTCAAACTATGAATTTTATTCAATAGAACACAAGAGGAACATCCCCAAAGTCTTGCACCACAAGATTTGGCCTCCCTTGCTTATATAACCATCTCGAAAGCCAACTCCACTCAAATCAAGACCCTAATCCTACTCCGTTCATGAATCGAAACTTTCTATAACTGCTTAGGACTCTTTTATACGGAGATAGAAGCAATTTTAAGACTTCCAAACACCTTAGGAACGTATCCCACATTCCTAAAACTCAAATTCATGACCCACACGAAATCCTATCATAACCAACTTGATACTTTCCATACCGAGCCATAACCGACTCCGCCGCACCCAAAGTCATCAACCGATACAATCTGATCCTTCCAACCAGATCTTCCCATCTATAAACCATCTTCGGAACCATGTTGCAATGTCATGCACCGCACGCATACGTGCAAACACCTTCCTTCGATATCCAGTAACCTTCATATGCACTGCCCTTGATTCAATCATCCTGTGCGACCTCTTGACCCGCTCAACCACAATTCCTCTTGAATTTGGTTGTTGGAACCTCATATCCTCCCTGAGACTAGTCCAATGGATCCCATCACCAGCCATGTCTTGAACTCAAGAAACTCCTACACATGAATAAACAACCAATCCGTACGAGCCCAAGTCCGCGACTTGACTCAAGTTAGTTCCAAACACAACACCTTACGTGAGCACCTCACATAAGCATGTTGCAAAGCATATCAAAACGATATCAGCCATATCAACCAAAACGCACCAAAAACTTAGCAAATGAATACTAAGCAATCTTTCTAAGAATATAAAGCAAGTTCGAAACATTTCAAGATAAAAGCAGGAACATTTCGATCAAGCTTCACTACTACAAAAAGCATTTTTACAGGCGCCTCAAATTTTCAAACACAGGCGGTCCTTAAAAATATGCGACTGTGATGACGAATGATATAATAACCGCCTGTGATGAAAGAACAACACAGGCAGATTTTAAAGAACAACCGTCTGGGTAAATACATGATCTTCACAGGCGGTTCTTAATTAAGAACCGCCTGTAATGCAATGAACTTCACAGACGGATTTTATGAAACAACCGTATGGTTAAATACATGATCTTCATAGGCGGTTCTTAATTAATAACCGCCTGTAATGTAATGAACTTCACAAACGGTTCTTAATTAACAACGGCCTGAGAAGATCATGTATTTTCAGTGGCGGTCATTGTTTAAGAACCGTATGTAGTTGTTCAATTATCACAAGCGGTTTTTATTGAAATTACAGGGATGTATTCGTTGCAATTATCACAACCGTATGTAGTCATTGCAGGGAAAATTGTATCAGGAAAAAAACATAGATGAGCGGATACTAGTACAGTAATGCATTATAGGAAATGCTCGATCACCAGTGAGGCTGGCTTAATTGTGATAATACACCATTAGAAGCTTTACAATTGTTCAAAGATAATTTCTTTACACACTGAACAAAAATCATGCTACATTCATTGTAGATCAACGATGAAGCTCCCATCGATCAATCTAAATTGTACCGTCCTGCTTGCTCCTGAACACGTCTCTTATATTCCGCTGGATCCTGAAAATATTGACATTATTTAAATTGACAAATGTCGAAGGAGGAATGAATAACCTACATTGGTCACTAAGTCAAAGTGTCATCTAACCTTGATAAGTAGATTATAGCAATCATTTTCAACATCAGGCACATTTGGCTGATGCAGCAAACGCTGAACTTCAAGTAGTATAGTTTTGATTGTAAAAGCACTGCACCACCCCTACGAAATATAATTTAAGCAATATAAGAAACCAATTCAAATAATTTTGACAACAATTATAAGTAATAATTACATGAAAAAATAAGTCTATCTTACAGTCTCTTGATCAAGAATCCCGATGCAGAGTGCTCCCGAACGATGGACATTTGGGTGGAAGAACCCAAGTGGAAAGGCGCATCTTGGAGACACCAAGGGATAGTCCTCAGAGAAGGAGATTGTCAGGGGGTAGTAACCATCTTCCCATTCAGTCTGCAAAAGAAATTTATTAATAGGAGGTCGATGGTTAAACTCATATTGTGCTTGTTCTTCATGAATTACCCCTTCTTTACAGGGGACGATGCACTGCCACTTCAATAAATCTCCCGATTCAGGCTTCGCAGAGAAACCCTACGCGGAGAAATTGAAAATACCAAAAACAAACAAGACGAAAAAACAAACTACAGTTAAGTTCATCAGTCCATTACAAATACATATGTATATACAACCATGCGACCGGTGTGCCATATGTACATACATGGGGATGGTTCTTGCGCCACGCCAAGCGCTCCTCCTTCAATCAACTACACGCCTGAGACATCATTATATGAAAGACCAAACTTCCAAACTTCCAAATTATTGAGTCCAAACGCATATGTACACAAATGCAAAAGGACACAATCCATATACCAACAATGTTCTAAGTTGATTTCAGAAGATAAAAATATATACAATATATATCATCTCGCATTGCTATATACATTTTTTCCAGCATTGACATCTTCTCGTTCTTTTTAATGCATCTCTCTACGCACTTGACGTTTTCTGGTTCGCTGAAAAGGTACATCTCTTCATACTGATTATATTCCTCTTCATTATCTCCCACATTCTCAACCCCAACAATATTTTGCTTTTCAGAAACAACTACGTGCAACTTCTTAGTTTCTGGATCTTGAACATAAAAAACTTCTGCAACATTACCAGCGAGAACTCACATGTCATCTTTGTAACCCACTTTATTCAAGTCTACCAGTGTCAGCCCGTAATTGTCCACTTTCAAACCATCAGGATGTTTGACCCATTGGCACTTAAATACGGGCATTACCATTCTTTCGCCATAATCGAGTTCCCATATTTCCTCTATGAACCCGAAGTATGTGGTCTTCTGCCCTTGTGAATCATAAGCCTCAATACGAACACCACTATTTTGTGCAACACTCTTACCGTCTTTTTCTTTAGTGTAAAATGTGTAACCATTGATGTCATATGCTTGCCATGATGTTACCAAAGCAGATGGGCCAGAAGCTAACTTCTTCATTGTTGCCTCTTCTATAGTGTTTCCGTATGATATATTTTTATCCATTAACCATTCAATGAAACATCTTATGTGCTCTTTCATGATCCAGTCCTCTGTGTGGTCTTGGTTTTTATCACGAAGCTCAATTTGGTTTTCCTCGATGTACGGCTCAGCTATTGCGAGCTGTTGTAGTACACTAAAATGTGCACGGTATACATTCTTGTAATCTTGAACAATAAAAGTTTTCTTACCCACTTTGCCTCTCCCACGTAGTCTACCCTCATGTACCGGTATAGGCACACCTCTCGATTTTCCATCTTTGATGTAATCAGCGCAACCCTCAATCACTTCTTCAGTGGTGTATCCTTCCATAATTGAACCCTCTGGATGAGCACGGTTCCGCACATAACCTTTTAATACTCCTAAATATCTCTCCAACGAAAACATATGATGTAAATATAGTGGCCCCAATGCTTTTATCTGATCAACAAGATGTATGATTAGGTGTACTTGCATATCAATAAAGGATGGTGGGAAACACATCTCAAGCTTGCACATTGTCTCGACGATGTATGTTTTCAGATAGTCTAAATCTTCATGTGCTATCACCTTTTGCGATATTGCATTGAAGAAGTAACACAAACGTGTGATGACAACTTTTATATGCTCAGGTTTGATTACTCTTATTGCAATGGCAAGGAAAACTGTCATCATCATGTGACAGTCGTGAGAATTATAACCGAATAAAGACAAGTCTTTCATCGAGACTAGTTTGCAGATATTGGATGAGAAACTCGTGGGCGCTTTGATCCCACGCAAGCATTCGCAAATTGCTTTTTTCTCTTCTAGCGTCAAGTTGTAGCTTGCTGGGGGAAGGTAATGCTTCCCGTTCGCCTTTTCTACTGGATGAAGCTCTGGTCTCAAATCAAGATTTACTAGGTCCATAAGTGAATTTAATACGTCCTTTGTTTTCCTCGGCATGTCCAGCAAGGTCCCAATGATGCTGTCAAATACATTCTTTGTAACGTGCAACAAATCAATACTATGGCAAAATTCCAGATTCTTCCAATACAGAAGATACTTGAAAAAAATTGATTGTTTCTTGAAAGCCATGTCAGTTGTATCATCCGAAGATGTACTTTTCTTTCTCTTAATTCCTTTACTATTTTTCCCTTACCGAAAGCAATATGAATGTTCTTGACCATTTCAAACACAAGTTTACCACTGTAAGGTTTCGATGCAGTATCTTTTTCGATTTTGTTATCAAATTGTTCTTTCATCTTCCTATACTTGTGTGAATCTGTCAAGAATCGTCGATGTCTCATGTACACCGTATTTCTGGATGAAGTGAGGTATAGAAATCCAGTTCTATCCACGCACCTAACGCAACCTTTCTTCCCTTTCATTTGTCCCGATAATGTAAACAGTCCGGGATAATCATGCACGGTAACGAATATCATTGCTCTTAGCGTGAAATACTCCCGCTTGTACTAATCCCATGTACGTACCCCTTCATTCCACAATTTCGCCATATCTTCCATTAAAGGTTCCAAGAACACATCAATTTCGATGCCGGGTTGTTTCGGACCTTGGATAAGAACAGATAATAAGATATATTTCCGTTTGTAACACAACCACGTCGGTAGGATGTACATCGTTAAGACCACGGGCCATGTGCTGTGTATGCTCCTTTTTTCACCAAACGGATTCATTCCATCTATACCCAAGGCAAACCTCATATTTCTGATTTCCTTCGCAAATTCTGGATACTGAATATCAAAAATTTTCCACTGCGTTGCATCACCAGGGTGTCGTATATGTTTTTCATTCTTCTTGCGTTGCTCTTAATGCCAACGCATAAGTTCAGCCTCCCTAGAGTTTGAGAACAAAGGCTTCAAGCGATCAATTACCGGAAGGTACCACATCACCAAGGCAGGAATTTTTCTCTTATTCTTCTTGTCTGCATCGCCAGAAGTATCGTCATCGTCACCTTTGGGACCAATAATAAACTTCTTATTCTTCTGAGTCTTTTTCATGTTGGTAACATACTGGTGATTGTAGTCCTTCTTATATCTACTGACACCACAAATGGGGCATCTAGTTGCGAGCTCATGCTCTTTGCGATACAGAATACAATGGTTCACACAAGTGTGTATTTTTGTCACACCTAGTGCCATCGGGCAAAGAAGTTTCTTCGCTTTATAAGTGCTTCTTGGAAGTTTATTTGGATTTGGAAGAATTTCTGCCAGAAGATTCAAAAGATCAGAGAAACTACAATCGGACCATCCGTGCGTAGCTTTCAACTTTAGTAGTTCTAAGACTGCACGCAATGTAGTAAACTCTTTATCACAACCGTTTGATTCATCATATAAAAGCTCTGTTGCTGCATTCTGCAATGTCTCCATTTTACTTAAATCTTTGCTTGCTCCCATAGAAGTCAGTACATATGGTTCAATGTGACGCAACATCTCCTCACAATCGAACTAATCATCATCATCACCAGCTTGATTGTCACTACCATCATCGATATGAACATTATCATCATCTGAGCCTCTCTCATCATCTTTATCCACATCATGTGTATCTAACTCACCATGCTCTGTCCATATTGTGTAGTTATTTTTGAAACCTCTTTTCACCAAATGAGATTGGATTACTATAGTATCCGTCCAAGCAATCTTATTTTCAAGTCGATACATGGACATAATATTTCATCTATCTTTTGCAACTTCGCATGTCTCTTGGATGCTTCAATAAAATTTGCAACATTATGAATGTACATAGGATTGGGTCTTGGCATTGTTATACATCCACGCTCGACGATCCATGCTTCAATAATAGAATTTTTGTCAGATTTACAAAATCTGGCCACAAATATTCTCTAAAGGTCTTCTATAAAATGAATTTACAGAGACATAACAAGTATGATTAGGGCGACTAATGTAGGAGACGGGCGACGTCTTGAGGCGGACGGAGTCAAAGGGGGAAACAGGCCCAGCAGCATGGCCTAGGTCTGGGTGGGATCCGGTCCGTTATATCTTGACGTCGGATCCCATCCAACGATGGTAACTAAATGGGTGAGTTATAAAAATATCTTCCTAGAAAGCTAACCCTAATCACTCCAAATATATGCAAGCAGGAGGTACGCACACACAAGTAGCATATTGAAAAGGAAAACACATAAAACTACAATTACAAGTTTGGGTAAACTTCATGCATCTTATATATATTACAATAGCATCTGTTAATTAAACATCATATTCATGTCACATAATAGGTACAAAAAGGAAACAATCCATATAGTCCATACATCAATATACCAGAACACAATCCATACAATGCTTACACATGCAAAAGGACAGAATCCATATACCAGAACACACAAAACTAACAGCTTATCAGCTAATGAAAATATACAAAGGAAAAGTAAGGAAACTACATTTACCTTGCATCTGTTAATTAAACAATAGCATCTTATATATATTACAATAGCATTTGTTAATTAAACATCATATTCATGTCACATAATAGGTACAAACTACAATAAGCTTATTACAATATAGTCCATACATCAATATATAAAAGACCAAACTAGCAGAACACACAAAAAGGAAACAATCCATATAGTCCATACATCAATATACCAGAACACAATCCATACAGTGCTTACACATGCAAAAGGACAGAATCCATATACCAGAACACACAAAACTAACAGCTTATCAGCTAATGAAAATATACAAAGAAAAAGTAAGGAAACTACATTTACCTTGCAGAGGCATCAGCACGGTGGGGAGGCGTCAGCACGGTGGGCCAGCTGGGTGGAGAAGTGGCGGTGCGGGGTTGAGCGGCGGCGCGGCAGTATGGGCTGGGTGGCGGAGCGGCGGCGCAGCGCAGGGGAAATTCAACAGCCTTGCGGCATCGATATAAATTCTCCAGGGTTGCGTTTTGACTGCGGTGAGGTGTCCTTATATAGACGTCGGTTTTTCACAGGCGGTTTTTAACTTTATCTCGGGCGGGTTTTACTTACCAACCGCCTGAAAAGATATTTAATCAAGAATATTAATTAAGAAGTAAATATCTTCACAGGCAGTTGGTACTTAATAACCGCCTGAGAAGATGTTTATCTCAGGCGGGTATTACTTACCAACTGCCTGAGATAATGCCAACTGAACAAAATATTTTTAAAACTTGTATAGCTGACATTGTAATGTTTTGGCAAATATCAAATTAATTTCTACTCACATATTATTCACATTTGTGTATCTAATAAAAAAAAGTTACTTCAATCAAAATTGTTGGTATGAACATATTTGTATAATTTATACATGTATGAATTTTTTAATTTTTGTAAAAGCATTCCGACATGTCAAACTTCAAATTATCCACCATTCTAACTAAATGCTCATATACATATGAGGCATTCATCAAATTATGAACACACATTGATTCAAAAAAATTTAAAAAATCTGAAAAATTTCATAGAGGTTGGTATGATGAGTAAAAATGTCCACTGAAAAATAAATGAAAAAACATTATATTCATCAAGATAGAAAAATGAAAAATAGCATTTGTTGTATGTTTTTTATGTTCTGACCAATTTCAAAGGATTTATGAAGTGCAATTTAATGGTAACCTTTACTTATCAATAATATTACAAGAAAGTGGATTTTTGCCTTTTTAAAGGACCACATTTAATCAAGAATATTAATTAAGAAGAAGTAAATATCTTCACAGGCGGTTGGTACTTACCAACCGTCTGAGAATATGTTTATCTCAGGCAGGTAATACTTACCAACTGTCTGAGATAATGCCCGATACTGTTCTTCAGTTTCCTTATCCCTTGCTTCTTTTTTATTTAGATTCCAATATAAATACTCAAATATGTTTTGATTCTGCAAATTGTGTCCAAATTTGATGATTCTTTCTTCTACATTTGTATAAAATTAACATCTACCACCTGAACAAAATATTTTTAAAACTTGTATAGCTGACATTGTAATGTTTTGGTAAATATCAAATTAATTTCAACTCACATATTATTCACATTTGTGTCTCTCATAAAAAAAGTTCCTTCACTCAAAATTGTTGGTATGAACATATATGTATAATTTATACATGTATGAATTTTTGTAATTTTTTTAAAAGCATTCCAAAATGTCAAACTTCAAATTATTCACCATTCTAACTAAATGCTAATATACATATGAGGCATTCATCAAATTATGAACACACATTGATTCAAAAAAATTTAAAAAAATCTGAAAAAATTCACAGAGGTTGGTATGATGAGTAAAAATGTCCACTGAAAAAATAAATGAAAAAAGCATTATATTCATCAAGATAGAAAAATGAAAAATAGCATTTGTTGTATGTTTTTTATGTTCTGACCAATTTCAAAGGATTTATGAAGTGAAATTTAATGGTAACCTTTACTTATCAATAATATTACAAGAAAGTGGATTTTTGCCTTTTTAAAGGACCACATTTAATCAAGAATATTAATTAAGAAGAAGTAAATATCTTTACAGACGGTTGATATTTACCAACCGCCTGAGAAGATGTTTATCTCAGGCGGGTATTACTTACCAACCGTCTGAGATAATCTTCTTCTTAGACGTGTTTTAATTAACAATGAACACACTACACATTCATTCATTCACACAGTTGAAGAACACACAAGATACTCATTCATTAACAATATTCAATCACACATCTCACAATAAAACACACAGGATGCACAATATTTACACAAGAACACACAAGATACAAAAGTAATATTCAATCACATAGATGAACAAAGATAGATTTCATTCATTAACAATATCTACAAAACAGAAGCAACTAAAAACAACAAAGAGAAAAACTAATTAAATCCTACTCCTACTCCTACTCCTCTTCCTCCTCCTCCTCCTCCTCCTCCTCCTCCTCCTCCTCCTCCTCCTCCTCCTCCTCCTCCTCCTCCTCCTCCTCCTCCTCCTCCTCGTCTTCTGGCGGCGACTCCAGCACCGGTGCAACAGGAGATAGGGCCGGCTGCGTCGACTGCACCGGCGGTGCAACCCCGAGGTTGCTAGCCGTCGCCTCCACCAGCGTTCTACGGCCCTCAGGGCCAAGAACCCGGGCCATCGTCGCGAACAGAATGTCGAGACGATCAGCCACCCCCGTGAGGGCGTAGAGGTAGTGGCCCATGGTATCCATTCCTGGATACTCTGGAAGGGTACCCAGCCCCAAGGCACTCATGGCGCGAGACGTATTGTTGTACGCCTCTCGCGCCATGAGGAGGTGCTGCTCGGTGTTGATCTTCTCGGGGGAGCTGCAACATAGTTTCTTGCAAGGTGGCTCCCTGGGAGGGCTTGGCGGCGGAAGGTCGGCCATAGTGGTGTTAGGTCATCGAAGCAGAGGAAGACGAAGAAAACAAGAGGATTCAAAGTGAGTGATGCGCTTGTGGAGAACTAACGGGTGATAGCGCGTCTTTAAGGCCGCGCGGAGTGGAAGATAGAGCAGTTGGTTTACCGCGCATTGAAAGGTCGCGCCTTGGGGAAAAGAAAGGTCGCGCACGGTCGTTGACACATATTAATTAAGAACCTCACAGGCGCTTGGTGAGGGGTCTTTATGTAGGCGTTCATCAAATTATGAACACATATTAATTAAGAAGAAGTAAATAACTTCACAAGCGATTGGTAATTAATAACCGTCTGAGGAGATGTTTATCTCAGACGGGTGTTACTAACCAACCGCCTGAGATAATTGTATCTTCTCAAGTGGTTGGTAAGTAAAACCCGCCTGAGGTAACAATCTTCTCAGGCGGTCGGTACTTAAAATCTGCCTGATAAAATGGGAGTCTATATATACCCCTTGGCAGCGTTGGAAAAACCTAACCCGGGCGAAACACTTAGACGTCGTTAGGCTGCCAAAATTTCGTTTGCTGCCAAGTGTTCGCCCTCGTCACTTCCAGGTACGCCGCCGAGCTTCACCGTCGCCGAGCTTCGTCCTCGTCACTTCCAAGTACACCGAGCGAAGCCATTGCCATCGCCACCGAGCTTCAAGGTAAACCCTAAACCCTTCGACCTTCCATCCTCCTTCGCCGTGCCGCCTCCCTCCCCGCCCCCGCCGCCGCCTTGCATATCCTTGGTTAGGGTTCAGGAATTGGAAAATGGTAGGCATCCTTGGTTAGGGTTCGGTGGAATTCGAAAAACTGTCAAGTTCGGTGGCATCTTTGGTTAGGGTTCGGTGGGTAGGCATCCATGGGTTGTCGGTGTACTTCCATCAATTCTACGCAGCAACAGTTCCAGCAACCCAATGTCCTCACCTGACCGGAATTCGAATACGTAATGAACTGGAATATTCATGGTGACTCACACTCGATACACAAAATGAGTTAGGTTGAGGGGGTAACTGCAATGAGAACTCTATTGGAAGTAGGTGTGTCCATCTTCTAGCGGTGCTGGATGCCAAACATATGATGTGTCACTCAAATACGTAGGATTGTGATGATAATGGCCATATTGGCACAATTGAATGAAATTAGTGGCTACGATTTGCATTTTTTTAGTACAATGGTCAAATTGAAATACATGAACACGTACAAAAAAATATATGTATCTTATCCTTTGGAGAATGATATATTACTATGTTGAATAATTCTTGCTGATAGTGTAGCTGTTATATGACTATGAGTTTGTTTATTGAATAGCTTATTCAATCATGATGCTGTGAAGAATTACAGAAGGATTGCATGCGTTAAAACAATTATGTATCCCATTATTAAACTCATCTTAATATTAAGGCATTTCACAGGAAAAAAGTTTATGTACCCATTTATGATTTGTTAGCACCATTTGTATCAAACTAGAAATATTGGGACTTCATTTTTGTTGGATGATCTGGGTATCTGGTGCACCCAGTAGAGGAGTCAAACTTGGACTTTGGACAAAGTTGCGGAAACACCAGTCTAGGGGTATATGATTGTTCTAGATAAAGCAGATTTCGTCCTTAACGATATTAGTAGAGTCCTACTCTAAATAGAGTTAGGAGTCAGATTCAGTTTAGGAACCAGCCCTAGTCCTAGTACGAATTGAGTTACAATCTATATAGGATTTGGAGTCACATGAAGGGGGATTTCAAAAATAAGCCCCCAACCCCTCGACCTGGTTAATCCATCCTATCAGAAATATTCCACCAAAGGTTTCATATGCCCAGACTTGATCAAGTCACCTAAACCTCGTGAACCTCTAGAACTCACCAAGTTTATCACTATAGGAGGCGCCGACTTCCATGTCCCGTTTTCTAAACAGCCAGGACAATTGACCATCCCAGAAATCCTTGGTGCCATCATATGTGGGGTACGTAATGCCTTTCATGATGGCTGAACCTGCTGCCATGATGAGCCCATTTGGTGCGGCCGGGCACACCGGGATTAGATTTTGGCAAATGTTTCCGGATTCCTGATTCGTTTGAGAAGGTGGGTCTTTTATCTTTTTTTTTACCGTGCAAATCCCACGATTGTAGAGATGATCGCTGTAAAAGAGTGTCTCTTCTCGCCTGCAGCTACCTCGCCTCGCCTCTCCTCACCATACAAATCCAAGTGCCACACTTTGCGATTCTTGATACTAGAAAAAGGCTGGAGGATTTGCTTTTTGTCCCTTGCTTGATCAGTTATAGGTCCAGAGCTAGGCGCCGCCTAGTAAACCTCAAGAACGTGGTCGCCACTCTGAACGAAGCTAGCCTATTTAGAATAAAAAGATAAAATTGCCATCGTTGGTGATCAACTTTAACATGCTTGTCACCCTCGCAATGTATAGGAACCTTTTGGTCAGTCGCCTTAAACCCTAGAATGCCTTATCAAATCCTAGAATGCTTCCATCTTTTTCTTCATGCAACACTTCATGTAGAGTTAATATGCCATTTATTAGATTTTTTGTCTTATTAGATCTAGCATGGAAAGCCCTAAGAAGACTGGTCCTGGTAGTAACAACAAAGAAGACAATATGGAGTTTACTGACTCCAGTAGTTCAGGCTCCTATCACAGTCCATCGGATCCTTTTCCGAATATAAAAATTAAAAAGACTTCAGTGGATCTAGACCCGGAATATGATCCTGCCGATGAGGTATGGATCACGAATCTTAACTTCAGCAGTTCAAGCTAATGTTGGTTGTCAAGTATACAAAGTATTATAATTTTTTTCTACCTAGATTAATTGCGGAGACAATGAGGTGACATCGGCTCCTAAAACCGCAGAAGGTTCTCCAATGGATGAATCCTCAGCTTCACTCAAGCAGAAACGAGGGCAACGAGGTCCCAATAAGGGTCCATTGGACCGCATCATGTACATAACAAGGGTCGGTCCAGGTGGGCTTCCCCAAGAACCACTGGATTCAGTTACCAAGTACCGTAATGGATGCAGTTTTCTTGTTAGGGAGGTTGTGCTGATCACAACCAAGAATTGGAGGAAATTACCCGAGCAGACCAAGAATGAGTTGTGGGAAAAGATAAATAAACAATTCAAGTTCCCGAAAGGCACAGAAGAAGCTGTAAAGAAAGCAACATTGGTCTCTTGCAGCAAGAAGTTTCGATGTTGGAAGAGTGAAATGAATGCTTATGTTAAGGCGGATAAGGTCCCTAGCCCGAGCAAGATGGGAAAAATCACACAGGCTCAGTGGCAAGAGTTTGTTCGTCAAAAGAGCACACCTGATGCTAAAGCTCTAAGTGCAACTAGGTCAGAGCTTGCAAACAAGAACAAATACCATCATCGCTTGGGGTCTGCCGGATATGCCCCCAAAGTGCAGAAATGGAATAAGATATTAGACGAAATTACCAGTAAGGGCAATCCTCACCCATTAGAAGGGTGCGATGAGCGAACTCAACGCTGGGTCTTTGCTCGGTCAGGTTTGACCAGTGAGGGCAAACTTGAAAAGCCCGACTCTCTGAATGAAGTAGAGGATAAAATGAGAGAAGTAATTGAAAAGCAATAGAAGGGTCTCTTCAAGCCGAAGAGGGAGAATGACCAACTTACCGCTAACTTAGGAAACCCTGAACACAGCGGACGGGTTCGAGCGGTCTCTTCTCAAATGTCTTGGCTAGATGGTTTCCCTAAAGATAAAGACACATATAGAAGACATGAGAAGTTTAAGAAAACATTTGATGAAACGATTGCTCAAAAGGTCAAAGAAAATATGCAAGAAATAATGGAACAACTTAAACAATCAGGACAATTAGTGGCACCGAGTACAGTGATGGTTCCGGTGCAAAAGGAGCAATTAGTATCTCCAACTGCCTACCCTAGCAGCGTTGGTTCCGTGCCAGGCTCAGGGTGAACCCATAAGTTCCCTGTCGATGATATTGCTAACGACAAATCTTGTCGTCTTCTTGTCCTGATAGGCAGAGCAGGGAACAAAACCAAACAGGTTTCCACTGCTATGGCAAAGCCTGATCGTGACTTCAACGGGAATCCACTTCCGTTGTATTATGCTGTGGTGCAAGTTCTTCAGATCATTGATAATGATTATGAAGATTATGAAATAGACCACGTCACACCTGAGGGGATCGCGACTCTGGGCCAGGCTATCAACCAATTAATCCTTTGGCACCGACGCGATATCGTGTTGGACGATGAGCCAATTTCTAGCCCCGTCGCATCTCCAAATACTGCAACCCCATCTTCTAAGGCGAAAGTGCATGAAGATCCACTCCAAGTTTGGGAAGATCCACTCCCCCTATGTCTCAGCAAGGATGATATCCAAGAGCAACAAGTTGGACAACAGCTTCAAGCAGTACCAAAGCAAGCTGTTGCTAGTAAAGAGCAATCAGTTGAGCAACAACTTGAAGTAGTACTAGAGCCAACTGCTGGGAGTAAAGAGCAATCAGTTGAACAACAGGTTCAACAACAAGCTAGTGTCCAACTTTCGACGACTACTACTCGATCATCAATGCCTATCAAAGTTAGCTCATACGAAATTAATAAACCTTCATCAGAAGTGTCAAAGTATTTGGAAGCTATGAAGGAAAATATTAGAAAATCGAGTGCATCTCGTTCTTCTCATGAGCCAGCATTAGAAGATATCGAGGAGTGGGAAGAAGACGGTGTGATGTATAATCGGCGGACGGCTTTAGTTAAACCAGGAGTTCCAATATACAAGCTTGAGGATGTTCCTCCTAAATTTGCGAATGGAAAGCCGTTCATGACATCCGTACAACTTAGCAAACAACCCGTCCAGCTCAGAAGAATGCATGAGTGGTACATCACTGCCAGCACAAAATATGGTCTTAATTGCGTCACATTTCGTATTCCAAAAAAGCAGCATTCTGGAGCACTGGAGTAGATAAACGGGTCATTTTATTTGAAGAGTTGCATTCCCTTTTCCATCGGGGCATGCTCGAAATCAACCTGCTGCTCGTCTGGTGCTTGTAAGTGCTCTAATATTTTGTATTTGCTTTTCTTACTACACGCATACGCATTTCATGAGATTATAACAATTCTGGACTTCTTCAATAGAATGCAATACATGGATAATGAAAAGTTGGAGCACAAGACAGGTATCCTTGACCCTACTAGGATTGCAAAGTCGCTATTCGACATCTAGGCGAATCGAGACTCAGGACAGTACAAACACATGAACAAAAGAGATTTTGAAAAAGCAATTGCAAAACTTAAGAAGGATAGAAAGACAAAGTTGCATCTTACATAGGACATGTGATGTTTAACTTTGACAGAGACGACAAGGACTTCGTAAAGGCTCCGTACCACTTCGAGTAAGTTTGACACATGACATTGCAATAGCAATTATTGGTAATTGTTAACATGTGTGTTTGTATGTTTGCACTAATCACTACATAATGATCTTCATCAAGCCAACGCAGGGAATGGCAACAGTCTTGGACTCGGCTGATTTCTCACCAGATCATTACAAAGATTTCATTTCCATTTTGAAACTATACATTTATTCAATAATTTTAATTTACACACATTTAGAATGTGTTGACAAGTTTTATATGACATTTCTTGTATTACAGCGCTTGGCGGTTTTACGCGGAACAGCTTGGCAGTCAAAGACCTCCTAATACGAATGAATTGAACATTAAAATGTATTATGCTTGTCCGAAGCAGCAGCCTGCTGGGAGTGTCTTATGCGGGTATTATGTATGCGAGCATATTCGGACCGCCGGCGTATATAAAGTGAATCGTGAGGATGTAAGTTATCCCTAATGTCGATACCTTATTTTCTTACTTTTGTGTTTCATTTTCATTTTAACTAGCATAGTTTAATGCTTACATTCTCTGCTGTTCAATATTACCAGAAACATTATTTTCATATTTTGATTCCAACTTCAATATTCAATTGCTCATAGTACAACTGCTCCAAAAATACCAAATAAATTACTGTATACTCTCACTTTGATCTATACTTTGAGATTGTTCAAACCAATACATTCTAAACCTTGTTATGTGTTATATTGCAGCACACGAAGAATCTGAACGAAGAATGGCCGGTTTGTAGAAGTATTCCTAGTGGAGGAGCCGACAGGATTGTTGCTGAACTCTGTCAATTCATTCGTCGTGAAATTTTGCACAAAAAAGGGAAGTTCTTTGATGAGAATTGAGCAGTAGCTGATGTGCCAGAACTTTGCGACTATGCCAATAGAAACAGTTTTTAGTGAAAACTTGTAAACTTTGAGATGAATTGTATCTGTAACTTGTACATATGTATATTGTTTTAGTGAAATTGACTTCTGTGATGATAATATTGTTGACTTTTGTTCTGTGATGATATTGTTGTTTTTTGTTCTGTAATTATATTGAATTGACCTAGAAATTAGAAATAACGGCAGTAGTACTGCATAGGTTATACCTTATCACAGGCGGTTATTAACCAACGGCTAGGCATGAATGTGAAAAACAATTATCACAGGCGGCTAGATACAAGTAAAGAACCATATGTGATAACCTAATTTTCACAGGCGGTGACGGTTATGGTAGAAACCGGCTACGTTAAAAGGTCTTCACAGACGGCTGATGTAGGTAAACATCCGCTTGTGATAACACTATTATCATAGGCGGTTAGTTATGCTTCAATACCCGCCTGTGAAGACACATTATCATAGGCGGTTAGTTATGCTTCAATACCCGCATGTGATAAGACATTTATCACATACGGTTATATATGCTGCACGACCCGTCTGTGATAAAATATCTTCACAGACGGCTAGCCTAAGTAAAGAACCGCCTATCTTAATGTGTCTTCACAGGCGGTATCACTTCTCTGCCTGTGAAATTGTGGATTATCACATGCTCTTCGTTTTAGGCGGTTTTAAAAGCCGTTTGTGATAAAAGGTTTGGAGCCGCCTGTGATGAGGCTTATTGTAGTAGTGCTTCGAACCTAGAAAAAGCTAACCGGGAGCCGGATCTTACCAAAGCTAGTACAACCTAGCGCCGGAGCTTACCAAAGCTAGTACAACCTAGCGCCGAAGCTTACCAAAGCTAGTCAAAACTAGTCAATCCAAAAGCTGGAGCTAGAAAAACAAGTCGGAGCAACCAACATAAGTCAGACCTAGCAAATCATATCGGAGCTTAACAAAGACATGTCGAAGCTATCAAAGACATGCCAGAGCTAAAGACAAAGCTCACCGGAGCTACCCAAAAACATGTCGGATCTAGACAAAGAAAGTCGGACCTATTGTCGGACCTTGCAGAAGCTCGGAGCTAGAGTCAGACCTTGCCAAAAAGATGTTATAGCAGCATTCAAAACTTTTATTGTCAAAGCCAATGTATTCAGCACACATAGGTCTCACATGGAGCAGCCGGTCCTTGCTCTTATTCCACCGGGGCCGGAGTTGCCGCCGGAGGACGAGGAGGAGGAAGAGGAAGAGGAGGAGGAGGAGGAGGAGGAGTAGGAGTACGAGTAGGATTTAGTTTTTCTTTATTTTTTTAGTTGCTTCTGTTTTATAAATATTGTTAATGAATGAAATATATCTTTGTTCATCTATATGATTGAATATTATCTTATGTGTTCTTCAATTGTGTGAATGAGTGATTGTATAGCGTGTTCATCGTGTTCCTCAGGTATCATAAGGAAGGATTTGATTATATTCAGGACAAGAGAATGATTTAGTTATCAAGTGACATGTGTGATATCAACAGTGAACTAAAGCAAAATGGAGAAGATCACGAAGCTAAAGGTGACGTATGGGATCGGAGACGCACTTTCTGTTAGAGAACGTCTCTCTTTTGCAGAGGAGAGGGAGACGTGGATCATAGGAGACGCGCTTCGCAGCGAAGCTCATCTCCATTTTGCGTTATTGCACAGACCTTATATAAGGGGCCATCAGTCTCTCCTCTTCGCTTTGTTCCGCTTAGACAACCCACCGTGGCCAACGTTCCGCCGCCAAGCCCGCCGAGAGAGCCACCCTGCAAGAAACAGTGTTGCCGCTCCCCCGAGAGGCTCAACAAAGAGGTGCTCGAGATGTTGTTCGACAGGCTGTTCGACCGGTTCCAGGGGCTGCTCGAGACGATAGCTGAGGTGCTCGATGCCAAGGGCCGCATTATCCTAGTGGCCGCGATGGTGAGGAACCTCGTTTGCAAGGTTCCATCTCTAGATTTGGACCAGCCGGAGCAAGCGGCGGAGCAGCCGGAGCAACCGGCGGAGCAACCGGAGGGGGAGGAGGGGTAGGAGAAGTAGGATTTAGGTTTTCTTTTGTTGTTTTTTAGTTGATGTTTTTCTTTTCTTGTATCTTGTACTTCTTTCTTGCATTTTATAATATATTTGTTATCCGTGATAGATTGTGTGAATGATTGAATGTGTTATTTGTGTTTATCTGTGTGATGAATATTGTGTGTGTTCAACTGTGAATGAATGTGGTCATCTTTCAGAGTCGTGCTCATGTATGTCTGTAAGCGAAGACAAAGGAGATGTGCTTTCAGTAAAGATGTCTCATTTCACTCGCTTATAAGAGACGCGCTGTGCTATAAGTGTGTCTCCCGTCTATCCAGAGAGTAGGTTCGTCTCGGATCCATACTTAACTGAGACGGGCTGTAATGTAATGCGTGTCCTTGAATGTTCAACTGAGCCATATCTGATCCTCGCTGAGGTGGGCTCGTCTCGCTTAAGCTTATGAGAGACGACCACTTTTGAGCGCGTCACCCATCTTTGTCTCCTATTTGGGTTTCTTACGTAGTGAAATCTGTCAGATGATTACGTGAAGGCATTATTAGTAACCGTGCAAACATTTGGCCCTAGGGGCAAAATCTGGAGGACATGCACTGATAAACTAGCTAGTTGGTACATCACCATTGCCTCATTGGTTGAGGAAGCCTGTTTTTCAGCAATCTTCTCCAGCCGTTTTTTGAGGTAAGCTTGTCTCAGTTTCTCTCTAGAGCATCATCCTGTTCTTATCATTGAGACCCTTCTGCCTTACCTCACTTACTTCCTCATGTACCTCTCTGCGTAAATGAAAGAGCCAGGTGCACAATTTTCCAAACATAAATCCTGACCCATAATATTAAGTTCAAAAGAAATCAAGGGAGCATTGTATTCTTAAAATTCTGTTACAAATATAAGCATTCATCAAACCATCCTAACAATTAGAGTGTTTTTGCAATAGCTAGAGTGTTTTTGCACCTATGTTCTGGTCTGGGAAATAGCAAATCAGATGACATTCCCATTGCATATCCCATGAACTTATTACACAAAAAAAGGAACAAACAGGGCTGAGGGTGGTTACCTCTCTGGACAAATCGGCAACAAGGGAGGGCCACGGCGTCTTCAGCAGCTGGCCACAAGGGAGAAGCCGACGACTTCTGCTTCCTGCAACAAGATCTCTGCAAGCATGTGAGATCGAAACTGCAATCCGACAAAGCCAAATCGTGGACGGAAATCGGAAGAACGGCGGTTTAGGGCGGATTACCTTCGAGAAAACGCAGACCAGGCGGCTGCTCGTGGCCGGAGAGAAGCAGAGAGACCTCGACGGGCGGATCATGAGGGTCGCCGACGGAGCAACAGCCAGGCGGCAGCGCAAACCGTAGGCCAGGAACAAAATCGCCCAAATCGCCATCGGGCGCTGAAGGAAGGAGACGGACCGAACGCGGTTGGGTGTAAGGGTCGCGTGGGGGTCTGTTCGAGTTTTGTTGAGTGGCATTGTGGGTAATTTTGTGACAAGTTCAGGGGCAAATCTATTTTTCGTTTGCTGAGAAGCTTTTTTGGCCCGGGGAGAACCAGGTTTTTTGGATTCACAGTTACTTCACAAAAACGTGAATTGATTCTTCCATATTCACCCATGAATCAGGTACTCAAAATACCCATTTGGCACAACTCATCGGATTCACGGTTACTTCACAGAAGCTGGAATCTGTGATAAAGGGGGGCTTAGACACATTGGAATGTACCTAAAATTTGAATCATGATGGATCTGCATAAAAATTAGTAATAACATGTACTGGAATCTTAGTTGTATTTTGTTACTCTTAATTTTCTTTTTTATAAATTTTTGGGTTTCATATCTAGTCTACCAAACGTGCTTCAATTACACGTTTGGTTGTTGTCGCAAAGGTACAAATTTTTTAGTAATTTTTAGAAAATTGAATTACATTGCGGTCTCCATGTGTCCCAAACTGTCAACACATTTACAACCTGGTCTATTACATAAATGAAAAACGGAAGAAAAATATAGATTTACTACATGAATATCCGTACTAAAAGTCATCTTCATCCAATATATAGTGGATTCTTCCATCATATATATAAATACTTGCTAGTAATCTACCATGCACCACATAAATGACGCGGTTGTATCTAACAACCTCTCATGCATGGACCTACATGGTTACTGTTGAACGGTAGTTTATACGTCGGTCTGACTAGGAATATTGAACGTAGAGAATGTTGAACGGTGTTCAACCCAGCACCGCTCGTCGTTCACACTAGCGCTGCTGGTGCTCCCACGACGTATAAAAGCCAAACCTGATGAATGAATTGAAGTGAAGTTTCCCTTCCACATGGTATCAGAAGCAGAGGTCTCAAGTTCAAATTCTGGTGGGCGCAATTTATTAAAAAATAAATAAAATTGCAGCCGACTCCTATTCCACGTATGCGGCCCAAATGAGCCTGCACGTGAGGGGGAGTGTCAAAATATAAGTGAATTGCCTACCATCCTTCATCAGCTTAAGCTTTTGAGAGAACTTGGTCAGCGCATAGTAGTTTAACTGGCCGACCAAGAAGGATCTCATGAGGTGTGATATTAGACCTAACGCGACAGGGCCTACGATTTAAGAGATACGTGGCTGTGGCTAGAGCGTCAGGCCAAAAAGAGGGTGGCGCAGAGGCATGCAATATCATGGTACACATGCTATCGTTGAGCGTGCGAATGATCCGTTCTGCACGTCCGTTCTGCTGTGAAGTGTAGGGGCAAGTGAGACGCAACACAATGCCGAGGGGAGTCTCTCTCATCGCAAGGCACGTTGGGTCGTCCGCGGTTTTCATCAACGGTAGGGGATTGACTTCAACCAAACATTCTCCTCCGTTGTTAAACCAGCGACGATTAGGAAGGTTCTTCATCTTGCTGCTGCAAAACACTGGCCGGTTCACCAACTCGATGTCAAGAATGCATTCTTGCACGACGAGTTGTCCGAGCGTGTGTATTGCAACCAACCTACAGGCTTTGTCGACAAAGCGCATCCCGACTTCATGTGTCTTCTGTCAAAGTCGCTCTATGGCCTCAAACAGGCCTCACGAGCATGGTTCCAGACCTTCACCTCCGAACTACACTGCATCGGCTTCCGGAGCACCAGCTCTGATTCTTCTCTTTTTGTGTACAGGAGTGGCTACGACATGCCATACTTACTCTTGTATGTTGATGACATCGTGCTAACTGCCTCTAGTACGACGCTGCTCCGGAACATCGTGCAACAACTTAGCACGAAGTTTGCCATGAAAGACCTTGGACCGTTGCACTTCTTCCTTGGGATACATGTGCAACGTTCTGCATCTAGCTTCTTCCTCAGCCAACGTGCATATGCTGAAGACATACTGCACCGCGCCAACATGCTGAATTGTAAACCGTCGGCAACCCCCATCAACACCAAGGCAAAAACCTCGGCAAATGATGGTGAACTCATACAGGATGCTTCGTTCTACATGAGCACGGGGGCGCTCCAGTATCTCACGCTAACACGGCCTGACATCGCCTATGCCGTGAATCAAGTCTGTCTTGCATGCGCCTCGTGATATGCATTGGTACCTGGTAAAACGGATCTTGCGGTACATCAAAGGCACTATTCATCATGGTTTGCAATTGGGTTCTTCATCAGCTTTCACCCTGACTGCGTATTCGGACACTGACTGGACGGGCTGCCTGCATACACGTCGATCAACATCAGGCTACTGTGTCTACCTCGGGGACTCTCTTGTCTCGTGGTCCTCCAAGAGACAAACCACGGTGTCCCGATCTTCCGCTGAAGCAGAATATCGAGCTGTTGCTAATGCAACAGCCGAATGTTGCTGGTTGTGCCAAATCTTATAGGATCTACACGTCACTGTACCAAAGGCGACTGTCATGTACTGTGGCAACATCTCGGCGGTATACCTCTCCCAAAACCCGTTTCATCATCGTCCTACCAAGCACATCGAACTCGACATTCATTTTGTTCCGTAGAAGGTCGAGGTTGGAGAACTCCGTGTCATGCACGTACCCACAAAGATGCAGTTTGCTGACATTATGACGAAAGGACTATCTACTGCATTGTTTTAGGAATTCAAGGACAGTCTATGCGTTACATGTACTCCGGCACAAACTGCAGGGGGGGGGGGGGGGGGGGGGTTGAACTGTTGTTTATATGTCAGTTTGACTGGGAATATTGAACGTACGGAATGTTGAATGGTGTTCATCCCAGCACCGCTCGCCGTTCACACTAGCGCTGTTGGTGCTCCCACGATGTGTAGAAGCCAAACCTGATGAATGAATTGAAGTGAAGTTTCCCTTCTACAGTCACAAATAAGACCTACATAGTCTCAAATGAGGCAGAGAAACGGTTAAAAATGGTGCCAACACCTAGGCTGTCATTGAGGGAGGGACAAGACAAACTATTGGTCCGCCAGCTCCATCTGAGCATTAAGATAAGCGTAAGAGAGATACACTGGAGGCACAACACATCGACAACAAGCCCTCCAACCATACGAGATTCCACCCTCAAGATATGCGGGTGATGTGAGATCAAAGGGGGCCAACCTAGCCACCACCGTCGTCCGACATCTGAGAGGCATGCGCTGCGACAACCCCTCTCTGATCTCGCAGAGTTTCTGACACCATGTAGATGGCCTTTCCCGATGTTGCATCTCTCCAGCTAGACATACGTCACCGTTCACCCCTACCACCGAGGAGTCTACCTGCTCGACTAACAACGGGGACGATGATGATTTGGTCACACCGACACCGAGAGAGCCGCGTGACCAACCACCGTCTCGACAGCCAGAGGCCTTGTGCCACAAGCTCGTGTGTAGAATGAGGGGGATTAGGATTGGGCCGCTGACTCCTTTCGACCGCTGCACCGGGCTGTTGTCCTCATGTGCCATCCGGCTCTTAGCAGCCACGGCGAGAGCAGCCAGGTCAATGTTGCATGAGGGCGGGCTAGGGCTCAGTGCAATGCAGTGAATGGGAGATGGTGGTGTAAGGTGAGCTTTGATCTTCTGATTTGGTTCCCAACGAGACAAAATCTCCTATTCCTAAACGCGCCCTGATCGGCGGCATTACTACTATAGTTTGTAACAACCTCCTGCCTTATGTGCCACAGTAAGAGGGGTGTGCAAGGGAGGACAACAACCAATGTTATCATTCCTCCACAAAGTGCTGCTCCGACATTCCCTGAGCTAGCTGGATCGCTGTGGTGCGCAAAACGAGGGAAACACCACCATCACAGTAGCCACTTCACCACCCTCCTCTTCATCGATGCCAGCAGTGGCGGATCTAGTGATAAGTTATAGGGGGACTGAACATTATCTTAAAAAAAACATAAAAATTGAAGTGTTAATACAAAAAATTGAACTTTAGATGTCAAGTTTAGAAGTTGTCTGTGCTAGCCAATTAATCAATCACATGGTTAACAATAGTTTTGAGACTATTTTCCTAATATGCCTCTTCTCCACCATCAAAATTATAGAGGGGGCTCCATTGAGCCCCCCTGCCCCCCCCCCCCCCCCCCCCTTGTATCCGCCCCTGGATGCCAGTGTCATCGTCTCCAACCTCATCTCCATGGCCACCTCAAATTGTAACATTCAGGGTACGTTCTAATCCTAATCCCACTTGTTTTTTGTTCTTTTCTTAATCTTTTTTTTTGAGGAAAATGGTAATAACACTGCCTATGCATTGAAAGGAGGAAAATACAGTAACAGGAGTCACCGTCCAAACCTAGAAATAAAAGAGAAAAGAAAGGGAAGGTAACAGAGAGAGACCGGAAAGAAAACATATTGAATAGACAGCCGGTATCATGTAGTTCCAGAGCAACAGAAACCATGACAAGAGCTCATAGTGGTGCACCCACGACTAGAACAGGCCTCCATCTCCTCCTCATGTACCCGGTAGATTAAATGGCTAGATTAATTATAAGCAATTTTACAATGGCATCATGAGCTAGGCATCCCTAATACTTTATTTTAGTGGGCCGTTTTCTGTGGGCATTTGTGATGGCTCACGAAAATAAACTGTATTTTCATATGTTGTGAAGCTGGCTCACGGAAGTAAATTTTTTTTTCATGGACTGAGAAGATAGCCCACGAAAATAAATTTATTTTCGTGTGCCTCATTCGTGCCCACGAAGATACTCCCAATCTCTCCCGATTTAACTTCGTCTGCTGCCCTAGCCCAGCATCTCACGACTCCTCTCGATCTGCTTTCCTATGCCTACTGCCGCCTCTCCCCGCCCTGTCCTCGATCTGCTTTCTGGTGCCCCCCCCCCCCTCCCCATTTCTACGGAATCGACCACCTTTCCCTTCTCCTACTTCCACAGTGAGGTCATCTCCGCCTCCTCCACCTTCCCCATAGCATACCATCTTATGATGAAGAGGCCCCGGCTTTAGGGCCACAACGAGGCGCGGCCCGCCAGCTCTGAGTGCTCGAAGGTGATCGGTAGTGCCACCTCCGGCATTGCCGCCGATGTCTCCCACATCAACTCTGTCACGGCCTATGGCCGTCGACTTGCCGAGTCCGACGACATGAGCAAGGACAAGATCGCCGACGAGGCGGAACTGGCAAGGTCTCGCAAGGAGGAAGACGAATACATTTACTAAATTATGTTTGACGTCTCCCCTGTGGGGTCCATGTGTCAGGTTACAGCGGCCAAGCCCGCACGCGGCCCACCAGCCCACACGACCACTACAGGAAAAGCGATCATTTGCGACGGCCATATTTATTTGCGATGGCCATCCGTCGCAAATAGAATAAATTGCGACGGCCCGCCTCTGGCCGTCGCAAATAACACGGCCATCGCAAATAACAGGTTATTTGCGATAGCCAGCCCCGGAGCCGTCGCAAATAACAACTTATTTGCGACGGCCAACCCTAGTACCGTCGCAACTAAGGCAGCCGTCGCAAATAAGTTGTTATTTGCGATGGCTCCGGGGTTGGCCGTCGCAAGTAACATTAATTGTGATGGCTGTATGGTTGGGCCGTCGCAATTTAGTTGGCCGTCGCAAATAGGGGCCTTTATCCCAACCCGACACTTCATTCTCGTCTTCATTCTCAACCACTCGAAACAGCCGCCTGCCCGCCGCCCTGCCGCGCGCCGTCGCTGCCCGCCGTCGTCGCACCGCCGCCCCGCCGTCGCCCCGCCTCGCCGCCCCGGCCCGCCGCGCCCTCCGCGTCGCTGCCAGCCCGCGGTGCCGCCCCACCGCCGGCCCAGCGTAAGTGCAGTACTGCTTCTTTGTTTTGTACCCATATGCAGGTTATCATTATTCACTTTTACTATATTATCTAGCTTTGTCTCTAAGTTTCTGTTACGTATTACTGTCAAATAACCTTTCTTGAGGGACTAGCTACGCTGGGCGATTTTAAAATTGAAGAACCAAGGGGTCCTTTTCGCATGAAAGTTTGACGACTAAATTGGGCATCTACTGTAGCGTATGTGCTACTGATTTTATAAAAGTATAAAGTGCATATCTATGTACGTATGCCTGACAAAAAGCGAGATGCGTTGTTTGGTATACGTACCATTTGTGTATGGAAGTGGATCCCACGCGTCACAATCCACGGGCCGCGGTAACATTGCGCGTCATGATCGGCAAACCGGGCGCCGGGTGGTAGGTCCTGCCCGTCGTCCGGGCAGCGTGTGGTGGATCAGCGCGCGCTTCTCCAGCGTTAGGCTTAGGAACTCGTGCACCACCCCGACACGATACTTCTCCGCTTCTGGCATCCACGGCTTGAGCAGCGCGCCGTTGGTGTACGGTGAGACAAGAGGGAACGTGGTCACCGAGTCGAGGCGGTCTACGTCCTCCACATCGAGCGGCATGGACCGGCGGTGCGGGACGGCGAAGCGGAACGTGCGCCAAATGCGGCACTCGTCCACGACGAAGTCGCGCTCCAGTGCACTGACGGCGAGCGCGGCGTCCCAGCGCACGAGCTCGAGGACGTGGCGGCCATCGGGGTCGACGGCAATGCGAAAGTCATCAGGGAAGTCGCGGACGCGATCCCGGAAGTCGTCGGGGAGGCCGAGCAGCACGCGGCAGTGGTGGAGCTTCGCGAGTGGCACGCGGCGGTGGGCGGTGAGCATAAGGAGCTTGCAAACAGTGCACACCCGCGATAGGAGAATCTCCTTGTGGATGCAGCGCTCTTCCTCTAGGAGCGAGCACATGAACGGCATGAGCGCGAGGTGTGGGACGGAGTCCATGATGGGGAGGTGGAACAGTAGCGGGTGGCGAGCGGCGGCGCGCGACACGCTGCGGCCACGCGGGAAGCCGAGCTCGCGGTACAGCTTGCCAGCTTCGGAAAGGGGGATCCGGTGCGGGGGTGGGAGGGAGGCCAGGAACGAGCGCGCACGGGTGAGGAAGCGGACACCGCATCTCGATCGAGGACGGTGTCGAGGGCCGGCACGTGGCGTGCAACTTGGACCGTTCCAGGCGAGGCGAGGAGGCATGGCGTTTGGTCTGAAGCGACTGGACGCCTAGGCGCCACCTAGGCATCGCCTAGGCGACGCCTGGATAACACTGAACGCAATTACTAGCAATTTTTTCTGTTTAGCACTAGAGTAACCTATTAAAGTTGAAAAATAGGTTATTATCCATTGTGTTTTAGCGAGTGAGGGACTTGCTTCTGGATCAACCAAGAGCATCATAATATGGTGATCTAGCTGGTCCAATTATATTCAGTTCTTTGAGTAATCTAGCTGTTTTTATCAAATCGGTCTTGACATAATGCATTTTTTATATTGCTCAGGTCCCCTCCCTACCGTGCACACTTAGATCCACTTCACTGCTCAGGTATGACACCATCATTCTTCTCATATTGTATATGACAGAGTACAGTGCTTTTAGCTTTATGATGTGTTGCTCTTATAGTAGCTGCCCTTATATGTATAATGTTTCAACTGTTTTTTTTCAAACTTTTAGTGATGTAACACGTTTTCTTTAGATTTGCATCACCATGTTACTAGTTCAGCCTATGTCAAGTGTGTGATCTAGATGTTGCTAGATGATTCTGTTTTTTTAGGTTTAGATAACTTTTTGTCATGCTTTGGTAAATATGTTTATTATGCTTTGGTAAATACTTTTTGTCAAGTGTGTGATCTTTTGATTGCGTGAGTGTTTAGAATTAATAGTTTTTTCTATTCTGTTTAGTATATGTTTGGACTTTAGTGCATTCAGATAATGTTTTCGAGTGAATACTTAATATATATAAATAAAGGGGTTTTGGGCCGGCTCGGACCAACCCGGAAGGGCACGACACGCAATAAGTGTGATCGTGTCGTGTAGACCATAGTAGTCAAGGCGACATGGAAGCGAACGGGTTGGTAAGGACGTCAATGACCCGCGATTGCGTGGACGGTGAAAATGGATGTGGAATTGTCATCTAAGACCAACTTTCCTCTCACTCTTTCTCTAGTTCTTTCCTCTCTCTTAAATGACCTGAAAATGAAAATGAGCAACGTAACCTATAGCAATGTATTACCCGTTTCGGATCGGCACGTCTCACATGCCATTGGCATGTGAGACATGCAAGTTCAGAATTGTCCCTTTTTGGACAGCCTCGGAGTGACCGAGGGGGCGTGGCTTGTGATGAGGCGCGGGTCCGGATTTGGACGAGATTTCGGTGGCGTAACCCTATTGTTCTCTGCTGCACCATTTTTGGGCGTGCAGTGGAGAACAACGGGGTTATGCTGCCGAAATTTCATTCGAATCCGAATCACGCGTCTCGTCATGAGCACGCTCCGCTCGGTCACTCTTGGGTGGGTTTAGGATCTATCTGCCTAGGTTGTAGGGCCGTGACATAACACAACAATACATTAACGACAATTTCTTTCACGTTAAACTGCAGAGTCAAACATGGGTGAAGACCGCAGTTGGATGTATACTGGCTGGAAGAGCAGAACTGGTGGTCACTCCGATGAGTGGTTTATTAAGTTAGATCAATTTTTGGATCGAGCATTTTCATTGTCAACGGAAGATATGGTGCGGTGCCCATGTACAAAATGCCGGAACACCAAGTTTTTGAGAAGATTGGAGTTTTCGTTTCACTTATGTCGAAACGGTTTCACTCCACATTATGAAGTGTGGACCTTTCACGGCGAGACTAATTCTCGAGTCATAGCCGAAGTGGATGAGGATGATGATATAACAAGGTTGATAGGATGGATGAGATGCTAGAAGCTCTTGAAGCGGAGGATCCTCTTACAAATGAGGCAGAGAAGTTCTTCGAGGAGCTGAAGAAATCACAAGAGCCGTTGCATGAACACACGGTTGTGACCGTACTTGCTTTCTTGACCAGATTTATGGCAATTAAGTCTAAGTACTTTTTTTCCATCAACTGCTACAATGATCTCATGAAATTGATCTGCGATATCCTTCCACAACCTCACAAAGCGCCACCAGATATGTATTAGTCAAAGATCAAGATATCTGGTCTCGGTATGAAGTATGAGAAAATTGATGTGTGCCCAGAAAACTGCATGCTATTCTGGAAAGAGCACGCCAATGAGAATATGTGCTTGAAATGTGGTAAATCGAGGTATGTCGAAGTTGTTAATGACGATGGCGATAATGTGATGACAGATGTCGCACATAAGCAGCTTTGTTACTTGCCTGTGACACCTCGGTTGAGGCAAATGTTTCTTTCAAAAAGAACCGCAAGACACATGAGATGGCACAAAGAAGGTAAATGTGAGAACAAATAATTCTTGACGCATTCATCCGACGGTGATGCATGGAAGGCGCTAGACCGTTTCGATCCAGACTTTTCTCGTGATGCGAGGAATGTTCGCATCGGATTAGCGACAGACGGATTCTCACCGTTCAGTACGAACGCCATGCCATACTAATGGCCTGTCTTTGTCATTCCGTACAACCTGCCACCTGCTTTTTGTACGAAGAACGAGTTCATGTTTCTCAGCCTCATTGTACCTGGACCTGATCATTCCGGGTCACGTCTCAACGTGATGTTAAAACCGCTGATCGAAGAATTGAAAGTCTTGTGGACAGGAGTCGAAGCGTACGACAGTTACAAGAAGCAGAAATTCAACCTTCGAGCTGCTTATTTGTGGTCCGTCCATGATTTGCCGGCATACGGCGTGTTTTCTAGATGGAGCACTCACGGTCGTCTGACGTGTCCGATATGTGCTTCAGACATGGATTGCTTTCGACTAACTCATGGATGCAAAATATCTTACTTCGATTGTCACAGACGTTGGCTGCCGTCAAATCATATATTTAGGCAGCAGAGGCATGTCTTTCGAAAGAACACTGTTGTCACTAAAGGACCACCGAAGCGTCTCAACGGGTCAGAAATTTCTGATATGCTGGACAAACTGGTGCCTAATGAAGGTCGTCCTTGATATTTTGTTGGTTATGGAGAGGAACACAATTGGACTGACATATGTGGACTTTGGGAGGTACCATATGTGAAGTCGTTGATTCTAATGCACAACATTGATGTCATGCATCAGGAGCGTAATATGAGCGAAAGTATCATAAGCACTTTCATGGATATGCCTGGCAAAACGAAAGACAATTATAAAGCTAGACTAGATTTGGCAGACATTTGTCACCGTCCAACTCTTGAAATCTCTGAAAGTGGTGGAAAGCCACGTGCTTCTTTCTGTCTTCGATCGAAAGAAAAGAAAGAAGTTATGAAATGGATGAAAACTTTGAAATCCCCAGATGGTTACGCAGGTAGCCTGAAACGAGCCGTAAATGTTAACACTGGAAACCTCACTGGGTTGAAGAGTCATGATTATCACATTATAATGGAAAGACTCATACCTGTTATGTTCCGAGGCTATCTAGATGATGCGGTGTGGAAGGTTTTAGCCGAGCTCAGCTATTTCTATAGACAGCTTTGTGCTAAAGAAATAAAGATCGGGATGATGGATAAGTTAGAGAAGGAGATACCCATACTTTTATGTAAGATGGAAAAAAATTTCCACCGGGTTTCTCCAATCCAATGCAACATCTGCTTATCCATCTTCCATTCGAAGCTAAAGTTGGCGGTCCTGTGCAATATAGGTGGATGTATCACATTGAAAGAGCGCTACGATATCTGAAACCAATGGTTGGCAACAGGGCAAGGGTGGAAGGGTGCATCGCTGAAGCATATGCTCTTAAGGAAGTAGGATACTTTTCAAGTGTCTACTTTGCGGAAGAAAACAATATCAATACTTCGGCGATGCGGTACAATGTGGACGAAACACCCCCTCTAAGCGACCTTTCCATTTTTCAAACGAGAGGCGCCACCGTTGGTAGCTACACGACCTACGTGCTATCCGAACAGGAAAGGACTGTTGCTTTACTCTACATGTACGCAAATATAGAAGGCATGCAAGAATACTTCGAGTAAGTGTTTCTCCTACGTTTATGCTAATCGACTTATTTTGCTACACATGTACTCTAAAAGATGTTTTTTCATGTTCAGCGAGTTCCACGGACAATATTGGCCATATAGGCATCAACCTACAGCCAAACAAGTAGAAGCGATGCGAAAGGAAGGAATAAATGGGGGCAGAGTTTTCTATCTTGGTTTCGAGAATATGTAATATTCTCTCGTCTTCTATGTATTATAAATTACTATTATTAAAGAAGTATTATGTAATATTCTCTCGTCTTTTATAACAGTGTCCGACTCACAATGTCCATGAAGATTTGCGGCAGCTATCTTATGTATTGGTGAATGTTAGAAGCTATGGTCGATATGACGTAAATGGCTTCTGATTCCATACAACTCATTTTGAAGCTCATGGTCCTCTCGCGGCAACATCAAATTCTGGTGTTGTGACGAGAGCAATGGACACTCAAGGGAATTTAACCGATTATTATGGTATCATTAACAAAATCCTTGAATTTACTTTTATCGGAAATAAGCCCCTTCGAGTTGTCTTCTTTGACTATGACTGGTTTGATCGTACTCATGGAACTCGAGAAAACCAATTTGGAATGGTGGAAGTGAAACATAAGGACCGACTACGAGGTTACGATACATTTGTTCTTGCGCATCAAGTTGAACAAGTGTATTATCTACCTTATCCATGCACGAAGCTCAGTGCTTGGTGGGTGGTATATAAGATGAATCCTCGTGAGCGGCTATATACTCCTGGCGATTATGGTTACCATGATAGTGAAGACGTTGAAGAAGTGTGCCAAGAAGAAGAGTTGCCAGACACTTTTATCGTCGAGCTTGGTGCAGGACTCGATCAATTAGTTGGAGATGTTGAAGACGTTGAAGATATAGAGGCAGATGATACGCGAAAACGAAAATTAGAACAGGCCACGATGGAAGATCGTTGGGCTTGTTTAAGAAATAGGGCACAGGCACATGACAATGATGTTGATGAATTTTGAAAGTGACTATAAGTAATGTTTTCTTGAAGATAGTAACATGAATTTTGTATATTTTATTTGCATGTTTACTAATTATCTAATTACAACAGGATGGCGTCAAAGAAGGGTAAGAAGGTGCCGCCGATGAGGGGGTTCTACCCCTCTAGACCTGAGGACGCTTTCGTTGGTGCCTCGTCGACTGGCAGCAGACGCTCTCAGCTGCTGTGGCACGTTCAGACCAGCTCTAGAGCTTCGTCACAGGTAAATGTCACTCGTTTTTGACAAATTCTTTAAATTCAAATTCACATTAAACTTACTTATGAATCATTTGAATGTTGTAGTCCTCACCGGCTGACTCAGAGGCTGCGGCGCCTTCGGTGAGCCAGCCCTCGGCCAGCCAGCCCTTGGCGAGCCAGCCCTTGGCCAGCCAGCCCCCGGCTGGCAATGAGTTTGTTCCTGAGGCCTTTGACTTGGCTGGTGAGGAGCCGTCTGGGTCACCTGACGTGGCGCCCCAGCAGACGTGGAGGACGAGGAGGACTCACTTTGTCAGTCCTCCCGCGGTCCCTTCACAGAGTTCACAGAGGATCGTGATTCGTCCAGTCGGGGACAGGTAATAAAAATTATCGTGTTCAATTTTAGTTTCTTTTGTTTACTTAAGTAATGAATGAATAAATATCTTACAGGGCTTGGGACGACACGTCTTTCACCGGTGAGAGACACCACAGGCCGGTGAACGGTGTCCTCGGGTCCATAGTGCGTTTGCACTATCCCGAGGTCATCGACGGGGTGCCCGCTCTTTCGTGGGAGGACTACGCACACGTCCATCACCAGGAGCACGGCAACCTTCAGGAGGCCGTATGGGCCGATTTTATGGTAAGTATGTTAAAAAAGTTTCTAAGTTACAACTCTTAAACTCTTTTAGTGAACATCTCTTCAATATATTCTTTATCGCAGGCAAGATATACTTTAGAGGACCCGAACGACCGTCGCCTGTTTGAGGATGCGAGGCGAGTGTTTCACTTCAACGCTGCCAAGGCGCTTCGACAAGCTTTGTCGAACGCCCGTGTTCAAATTATTAATGAGCACTTGAAGGCGAACCAACAGCACGTGTTACACTTCCGGCAAGAGAGCGAGAGGCACCTGACGGAGGAGGAGTACGTGCAGGTGCGTGGAGTGTAGTAAGTATTTTTTCTGATAATTGCCTCGATGGTATTTTTAACGACTTCCAACTATGTGCAGGGCCACGTGAGCTGGTTGCAGGGTCGGACCGATGCATTTCGGGCCCTTTGTCGCTAATGGGCTAGCGATGAGTTTAATGCTAAGTCTGAGAAGGCTCGAGACTGCAGAGGGGTCGAGGGGAAGAGCAGGCACGGGCAAGATAACCACTTGCGTTTAGCTAAACGCATGGTAAGTGTGTGTAACTTATGTTTATATATTATTAATATATTGTTCGTACTAACACGTATTGATAGGAGCGCGAGACGGGGGTGCCGCCCACCCCTGCTGAGGTCTGGAAGAGAGGTCACAGGGACCCTTCTCAACCGACGGGGTGCAGTCAGGCTGCAGCCGAGCGGTTGTTAAGTTTAGAAATTATTCATATTAAATATAACTATATAGATTGTTGAACTTACACGGTTTTCTTGTTTTGCAGGCTATGTACGGGGAGGAGGCTAGGAAGATACACAGCGAGGATTTCGATTGGGAACATCAATCGATCGATCCTCAAGCCGCGTATGCAACCGGTGGTGGAAAAGCAGACGGAAGGTGAGTTTACAAGACATTTTATCGTTTTCAATTCAAAGTATTCAAGATATTTCAATTTCATATTACTGACTCTCTTTTTTATAGGCTCGCCATATTCGACGGAGTTGTCGACTGGAGGGCGAGGAGACCTGCGAGAGGCAGCTCCTCGCAGGCTTCGTCGGTGGGCACGGGAGGTCGCCGCGTATCGCAGAGGGACATTGAGATGCAGTCCCTCCGAGAAACTGTAGAAGAAAACAAAAGGCGACATGAGGAGGAAAGGAGGGAGGCGGAACGCCAAAGGATCGCGATGGAGGCCACGATCCAAACCCAGGCAGCAGCGTTGGCGCAGATGCGGGAAGCAATGAAGGTAACAAAATAAAAACTAAAATTCTTATTAATTCAGTGTAAATGACTTAATAATATGTAGCATTTAATGTTTGCAATGACAAGCTATGGTTCAGGCGCAAGGTCTGGGAATCCAGCTACCGGTACTACCACCGGTCCTTCCAGGCGATCCTTCTTCAGCGGGTCAGGTAAGTTTCTATGTAATCCTTCTTCTCCAGCATAATAAGATTGAGATAGATGAAAGATAGAGATATTTAGATAGAAGAAAATGATTGAGATAGAAGAAAGATAGAGATAGAAGAAAGAGAGACAGAAGAAAGAGTGAAAGATAGATAGAGTAGGATGGGAATGAAGAGAGAGAGTACGATGTAGATGGAGATAGAGAGAGGGGAAGATAGAGGGAGGGAGATGTAGATGGAGATAGAGGGAGGAAGATAGAGGGAAAAGGATAGCAATAGAGAGATAGAGTGAGAAAGAAAGATAGAGTGAGAGACAAAGAGAGAAATGAAAAGAGAGAGGAAGAGAGGGGGATTTAGATGAAGATAGAGGGAGAGGAAGGGAGGGAGAGAGATGTTGATGCATTTATATTATAACTCTAAGTTTCATTAATTGCAGGGATCCGCGACGGCTGCACAAACGCCGTCGCTATCGCTACCGCCGCCTGGAATGAGGCGCGACGACGACTTCGGCTTCGGAGGTGGCTCCGGAGGGGCTACGGAGGTGGATACGGAGGTCAGACCGGTGAGTGAGCCCATGTTTAGTTTGTTGATGTTGATGCGATGTTTGTATGATGTGTGTGATGTTTTGAAACTGTTGTGATGTTATGTGATTAATATTGTCTGTTCTGTGAATCTGGCCATCGAGCCGGTTAGTATTTTCTGTTTTTTTTAAATAAAAACCTTATTTGCGACGGCTTTTTATACAGTACCGTCGCAAATAAGGTTCCAGGCCATCGCAATTAAGCCACTGCTATTTGCGACGGCCCAGCCGTCGCAAATAAGGTTTAATTGCGACGGTCAGGCCGTCGCAAATAGCGGCGTGGGTCCCGAAGGAGGACACGTGGGCCCTGCCCACTGAACTCATTTGCGACGGTCAGGCCGTCGCAAATAGATGCACTTAATTGCGACAACCAGGCCGTCGCAAATAAGCTTTAATTGCGATGGCCCGGCCGTCGCAAATAAAGTTGTGGGGCCCACAGGCCCGCGGTAATAACTTGCGACGACCTCTCCCAGCCGTCGCAATTAAGCTTATTTGCGACGGTGGCCGTCGCAAATAAGCTTAATTGCGATGATTTATTTGCGACAGCCAAAAACCGTCGCAAATAAGGAAAGCCGTCGCAAATAGCTTATTTGCGACGGCATATGGCTTATTTGCGACGGCTATGGCCGTCGCAAATCGTCGGGATTCCTATAGTGGACGCACTCGGCCCAGTCGTTACAGTAGCATGGTGGCAGCGGGCGTGACATCTCCCCCATCTCAAAATGTGCTTGCCCTCAAGCACACATACAATCTTCAGCAGATCAATCTCCTCTGGTAATATGTTGATCCTGACGCCCATGGCTGTTGAGTAGCTCACCCAGGCCTGCGCTTGCCATTATTAACATCATTCTCCATATCCCGTCTTTCGTCGGAGGTGGCTGGTGCATTACTTTTGTCTCCATTCTTTGAGATCAAATATTTCCTGTTGACATCTCCAAATTCTGAGAGCACCGCGTCCATCCACCAATTCTCATGTGCAAGTGGAGTTGAATGATGCTGAGTGAGCCTCTTGAACACCATTGTGCTATGATGTCGCCCCTTGTGTTGATCTGCATCTAAGTGACCCGGCAGCAAATTGACATGAGGTTCCCCGTAGAAATCTCTGTTCATAGATTGAAAATATCCCTGAACCCATCCACCAATATCTCTGAGCGCCCCTAGATCATACTCATATAAAATACTAAATGGAGAACACCCAAAATAGTAGCGGTAATCAGTATTATACCAAAGATCTGCTGACAGAAACCAATCTTCCCAAATATGAGTCTCATCCCTCTATGACGTAGAACTTTGTTGATTAGTCTGGTAAGAAGTCGGACCTCCAGAAGGTACTCCCAAGTCTGAAACATGCTGATGCAATCCTTGCAAAACTAAGCTCCGGTAAAATGCAAGTATCACCTTGTAGCGACCAAAATACATGTAATGAGGCTTAAGGCAAGGCCTGATCACCCCAATATTATCAGCGTAGAATTGCACCCGAAATAATACTAGCATCTCCACCTGAAACTCCCTCTCTGCGCTCTTCTTGGCTGCATCTTTTTTTAGTTTGATTTGTGCAGCTACTAAATGCTCCTTCGGCAAAAGAGATTTAGTTTCTCTTCCCACCAGCCTGTCATGAAAAAACTGGATTTCAAATGGATCTGTTATGAATATAGCGCTTGTATTGATATGAGGCCAGGAGGCCTGAATATATATTGTACAGGAGGATTGCAAATATGCACAAAACACCCTACACAAAGGAGAAACACAAAAGGACTCCTATATCTATAACACCCCCCCCCCCCCCGGTCAAACTCAAGGTGCATCATGAACACTGAGTTTAGAGAGATAAATTTGTGTTGAACCCCGGTTTGTGCCTTCATGAAGAAATCAGCTAGCTGAAGCTCTAAAGTCACATACTAAAGATCAGCTACACCATCCTGGAATTGTGCTCATGCATAAGAAGCATCATCACCAATATGCTTGGTAATGTCATGCTTGACCGGATAACAAGTAATGCTGATAGCACCAAAGTCCTCAAGCAACAACCGTAACCAAGTAACCTCCGTGGTCACAAGAGCCATAGCACGCAACAGCCTATGCGCTCGAACGAGAAACTGCTACCTGCTTCTTAGTCTTCCAAGCAATGAAGGAACCACTAAGAAAAACACAATAAGCAGAAAGAGATCGACGATGAGAGAAATCACTAGCCAGAGTCGCATCATAATATGCTTTGACTTTGAGCTATAAAGAGCTAGAGCATGAAAAGAACAAACATCTAGATATAGTCCCATGAAGATAATGCAAGACTTGAAGCAAGTGACTATAGTGGACCTGTGTGGGAGCTAATACAAACTGACTTAGAATGTAAACAGAATACGAGATGACAGGACGAATGACACCAAGATAGACTAGACTCCCTACAATATGACGATAACGAGTAGGATCATCAAGAGGCTCACCATCAGTAGGTCGAAGGTGAATGTTGAGCTCTATGGGTGTCTCAACAGTCTGGTTATTAGTAAGAGAAGCTCAATCAAGAAGACCTTGAATGTACTTCTCCTTAGACACATAAATTATCTCAGAGGTAGAGGAAACCTCAATCCCAAGGAAGTAACAAAGAAGACCAAGATCTGACATAAGAAAATGCTAACTGAGACAAGCCTTCACAAAGGCTATATACTCAGGGTCGTCTCCAGTGATGATCATATCATCAACATAATGAAGAAGAAGAGTACAACCACGAGATGAGGTATGCACAAAGACCGTAGGATCATGAGCATTGGTAGAAAAGCCAGCAAAAGTGATCACTGACGCGAACCGCTGAAACCAAGTACGAGGAGCTTGCTTGAGGCTATAAAGTGAGCGATGAAGGCGACAAACCATACCCTTAGGAACAGAATACCCAGGTGGTGGGTTCATGTAAAACTCCTCACGCAGCTCACCATTAAGAAGGACATTCTTGACATCAAGCCGAGAGATGGATCACGCACAAACAGATGCCACAATAAGAAGAGTGGGAATAGTGGTATATGAGTAACAGGAGCAAAGGTCTCATCATAGTCACGACTGTGTTCCTGCTAGAAGCCACAGGCGACTATTCAAGCCTTATATCACTTAAGAGAACCATCAGAACGGGTCTTAACCCTATAGACCCACTTACGAGTGATGGGACGAACACGTGGGGGATAGGGCACAAGATCCCACGTGCCAGTACGCTCGAGACCAGCAATCTCCTTAGCCGTCGCATGTTGCCATTCCGGGTGAGGAATATCATCGCGATATATAGTCGACTCAGAGAGAACGCTAGCAGCAAAACTAGAAGGAGAGTACCGATCAGGAGGCTGACGAGAGTGATGGCCACGTCCAAGAGGATGCTCAGGACAAGAATCATCAGAAGTAGATGATTCCTCAGGAGAAGAGGGTGCCTTAGGAGAAGGTGGGTCATCAGAGAAAGATGACTCAATTGGAGTAGATGGCTCATCAGAAGCAGGCACAACTCATCGAGTGTAGATCTGTATCACAGGAGGCTTCATAGTCAGGGACTATAGAGGAAGGCTCCGAAGAAGACACTATGGGATGTGGCACCGAGTGTGAGGGAGGTGCACTAGCAACAAAGGTATCTGAAAGAATAAAAACAAAATCGGATCAACCAAAGATACATGAGGAGTATTCAAAGCAGGACAAGGATAGAAAGAACACGTCTCATCAAAGACAATGATATCCTCATCCGTCGACCAACGGGATCCCAACAACGATACCCCTTATGCTCATCACTGTATCCAAGAAAAACACACTCGATCGACTAAGCAGTAAGCTTAGTGCGCTCACGAGGTACGAGCAACACATAGCACACACAACCAAAAAGACGAAGGCTAGTGTAGTCAGGCATCTTGCCAGTTAGATGTCGGAACGGAATCTCACCTTGAAGAGCACATGAGGGCTGAATATTAATCAGGTAAGTGGAAGTAGAAACAGCCTCGACCCAAAAGTGAGAAGGAACAAAGGAAGCAAGCAGAAGAGTACGAGCAGTCTCAAGGAGAGTTGCACTCGACCACACCATTTTGTGCATGAGCGCCAGGACAAGAGAACTGAGCAAGAGTGTATTTCTCAGAAAGAACCTGACGAAGAGCATCAGAAAGGTACCCACCAATAGAATCAGCACAAAAAACATGAATACACTTGTCAAAATGAGTGTGAATCATGGCTGAAAAAGTTTTATAGATAGACAAGGCCTCACTACGATGTTTCATAAAGTAAATTCATATCGGGCGAGAAAAGTCATCTATAAAAATGATGTAACATTGTTTCCCTTTGGAGACAAAAGGAGCTGAACCCCATACATCTGAATGAACAAGATCAACCGGACACTCAGACACTGACTCACTAGAATAATAGAAGAGTTGAATCTGCTTCCCTAATCAACAACCCTGACATCGAGCTAAGGACTGAGAACCTGAAACCGATCCTAAGACACCACGACACACTAAGACAGATAGACAAGAACCGCAAAGATGTCATGGATGATGATGCCATTAAGCAAAAGACGAGGTGGATGAAGCAGCAAAAGTGAAGCTGACATGACTAGCAGGCACAGTAAAAGGAAGACGAAGTCAGTCAAGCTCCCAGAAGCATTGGGAATCATGACGATGAGGGCCAGTGCTACCCATCCAACTTGTACGACAATCCTGAATGTAACAAGAATCAGGATCAAGAATCACCCGACAATCATGATCAGTGAGTTGCCCAACATACATGAGCTGCATGGTGAGGATAGAAATGTAGGAAACATCAAGTACATCAAAGGAGTCAGTAAAAGGGTGCCCTATCCAGCAACCGAAAGAGGTGAACCATTGGCAGTATGAACGTGAGAGAACAAGAGGATGGACTCAACAAAGATAATGAGGTGGAATAAGGAGTCATATGAAATAAAGCTCCAGAATCAAGAATTCATGGATGAGTACTTGAACGAGAAGTGGAAGGTGGTCCCACAGAGGAAGACTGAGAAGCAGCAGCAGAACCTGAAGGTGCAGAAGGCTGAGTCACAAAATGAGCAGCTCTTGATGATGTAGAGCAACAAGGCGACAAAGGAGCTCGAGCAAATGGGCATCCGTAGCAATAGAACTGCCCTGAGATCCTGTAGTACCTGGATCACCAGCACTCTGTGAAGACCAACAAGCCTGAACCAGCACTGTGTCGAGAGGTCAAAGAACGAGCAGCCAAAGTTGAAGAGGTCAGCAACAAGCTAGCAGCCCGAAGACGTGCCTCCTCATTACTAACAGTAGCTAGGGCATCCATAAGAGAGACACAAGGCTGACGAGCAAGCAGCTGACCACGAAGCGGCTCAAACTCATCACAAAGTCGAGTCAAGAAGCCGTAGGTGCGTTGAACCTAAAGTACATCTGTCTGACTGTGACAAGACTGACAAGTGTCAAGTGACAACTGCGGACCAAGAGTGTCAAGCTGATGCCAAATAGCAGACATCTAATTAAAGGAATCCTCCGCTATAGCATCTCCCTCTCATAACAGTTGCTCCTAACAAAGAGAAGCAATATAGATAGAATGACCAGTTGGCTCGTAACAACAATGCAGAAAAGTCCAAATCCGGTGTGCATACTCAAACTCAACTATGTACGCAGCAAGGCGATCCTCCATACTAGCAGCAAGAATAGTACTAGCTCGAGCATCATTATCCAATCAAGCCCTGTACACGCTCACGTCAGACTCGTAGGAAGACAGACGAGTCTCAAAATCTGAAAGCAGTTTACTCTCATAATTCGTAGCTTTATCTGGAACAATAGACTGTGAAGGAGCAGCAGGACAAGGCAGACACTTGAGATCGCCCATAAGAAACTCCCAAAAACACAGACCACACATATGCAGGCTTGTGGAGAACTCAGTCACGATAATTGGTGTCATTGAAAGCACCAAACATTACAAGACTAGGATACCACCAGACGAAGAAGTCATCGTAACGAGATGACAGGCCACGTCTAGAGCGCAAAATAAAAGGCGGAAAGCGATGGCGACAGCGCAAATGAATTAGCAGCGCAAGCTGCAATTTTCTTTTTCTCTTTTTTTTTCTTATTTTTTCTGATTTTTTCTGTTAGAGCTAACCCTAATGCACCTCAACCCACGGGCTCACAGTCACAGCAAGTGGCGGCGAGCTGATAGAAGATGAAGGTGTTAGGGATAACCCTAATCTACCTCAGCCCACGTGGTCATAACAAGTGGCGGCAGGCTGATGCATCAACCCATGTGGTCACAGCAAGTGATCAGCACACGTGGTCACAGCAAGTGGAGGCAGGCTGATACAAGACGAACTAGGGATGGCAATGGGTCGGATTCGGGTCGAGTGGAATCAAAACCCACTGAAATTGAAAAAGACTGCGGGTGAAATCTGAGACCCGAACCCGCACCTGTGGATGGAAATTGAAACGCACACCCGACGGGTTTCGGGTGCCCGCCGGGTTGATTAATCCAATATAACAGCAAAAACGTTATTTACAGTAAACAACATTGGATGTGCAGTAATTTATTTTAACAACATAATAAATACTTCTATACCATAAAAAGATGTTCATGAATGTTCAAGCATGGTAATTTATAATCAGCCTCACACCCACAAACATGACAGATTCATCACAGTAACATAAGAGCGGGGTGCACGCCGGTCGTTGGAGGTGGGGACGCAGGAGGTGCCGGGGAGCCTGGGAAGCTGGAGGAGAGGAGGTGCCGATGTTGGGAGCCTGGGAGGCCGGGGGCAGGCGCCGACAGAGGTGGCAGACGCTGGCGGTGGGGACGCAGGAGGCGCCGGCGGTGGCGTCGCAGGAGGTGGGACATCAGGAGGGACGGGAGCGGAGATGCACGCCGGTTGTCGTGGTAGGGATGCGGGATGTGCCGGTGTCAGGATCCTGGGAAGCAGGAGGAGGTGCTGGCATCGGGAGGCTGGAAGGCTGGGGGCAGGCGTCAGCGGTGGGGAAGCAGGAGGCGCCGGCGGTGGGGACGCAGGAGGCGTCGGCGGTGGGGTTGCTGGAGGTGGGAGCCGAGTCGCCGATCCGGTCGCCAGTTCGCTACGGAGAAGTGTCTGGCGGGCAGGCGATACTGCTTGCGGCGGCTAGGGTTACCAAGTGCAGAGGAGATTGGGTTTGGTGTAAATATCTATGTTTATTGGGCTGGACCGTAGTGGGCCAAAAACATGTTCACACTTTTTCGGTCACCCGACGGGGACCCACGGGTGAAAAACTAAACCCGAACCCGCAAATCTTTGGTCGGGTGCGGTTCTAACCCAAGGGTGCAATATTGCACCCCAACCCGCACCCGCCAGGTGCCAATCCCGATGGGGATCCGAACCCGCGGGTCTGATTGCTATCCCTAGGACAAACACCCACATCTTAGATCGAGACAGAACGAGGCAGCGCACCCAGATCGGGATGATGGCGACTCAGCACGAAGAGCCTACAGGATGAGGGCAGCACAACATGAAGAGGTGCTGGCCAGGAAGCGAACCGGCGAGCACGATGAAATCGCCAGAGATTGACGGGCGGGCAGATACGGTGCTGCACAGCACGAAGAAATTGGCGGCACAAATCAGAGCCAGCAGTAGTAAGATTTTTTTTTTTTGGCAGAACAGACAATTTGACCCAGAGAATAAGCAAGATGAAGCCGACGTGGCTAGGGTACGAAAGAAAATATAACCCTAGTTTGGCTCTGTACCATGTTATTAATATAGCGCTTGTATTGATATAAGGCTAGGAAACCCGAATATATAGAGTACAAGAGGATTACAAATATGCACAAAACACCCTACACAAAGGGGAATCACAACACCCTACACAAAGGGGAATCACAAAAAGACTCCTATATCTCTAACAAGATTCAGGTGCAGAACCCACAAGGCTTCTATATTGCAATTTCCAAAAGTTTTCTCAACAGTAGCCTCAATCAACCATGACCAGCTCTGATCATCTGGGATACCTCCCATTAAGTCAGCACCTTGGGCATGACCAGCAAAAGCATTCATCCATAGGTTTATAAGTGCTGGAGCGAGTAGTGTTTTCCTCTTCTCCTCCCTCATTTACTCAAACTCTCCCAGAGTCATTTCCTTATCCACTTCCTTTTATTCCTCCTCATTTGCAGCTACATCCTTGATATATTTGTTCTCATATGCTGTTGATGGTCCATTGATGATCCTTTCAGTATCAAGGCCAGCAAAACAGCCAACATCCATTGTGGAGTGAAGCTGTGCATCCTTGATGTAAACTGGAATACTAGTCACCGCTTTTGCAATAGATTTGCCAAGGTAAGATTCAGCTCTCTCACTTATCTTGGTCAAAACAAATGCACCAATCTGGTCTGGGGAGCACTGTTTCCCATCAGCTGTTTCAACCTCTTCCTTACCCTTTTTTTACTGTCAGGATTGTATTTTTAGAAACTGGTACAATCTTGAATGCCCACACCAGGGCCAGAATCATTGTTTCTCAAAACTAATTTTCCTTCTACATTGTCTTTATTTCCATGCTTGTAACTGTCCACATCACCACTGACACCTTCCTCACTGGTCTCAACAAAATTCTCTCGAAATTTAGCTTGATTCTCATTGTGCTGCAACTGTACACTTGTCTCCACCCCATTTGCAGTCTTGAATGAATTCCCACATAACAGAACTCTTTTGCTATAATCAGCATATGAAATAGCTCTAGCTTTTTCTTTCTGTAGAGTGACCCTCGAATTTTCTTGACTTCCTAGTTATGATTCTTCACCACTTCCAAACTCAGAATCAATATCATCAGCCTCACAAGAGAGTTTTCCCCTGATTTATTGCTCCACCACAGCTTCCTCTGATTCCTTCTCTTTGGCATATAAGAATTCATTCACAAGAGAATTTCCCTTGTAACGTTTGACTTGATGGCATCAGGCACAAGAGAACCTCCATGTTCCACCTTCTACTCAATCATAACAGCATTGGCAACTGTAAACACATGGATCTCATCAGCTTTAGTAACGAGAGTGGGGCTCCTCTTGCATTCCTCAGCTTCACAGCAGTTTCACTAGCAATAGAACCTTCATTGGCAACTCCCAGACCAGCATCAACCTTCATTTTTGCACTTTTCAGCTTCAGGAACAGGCAGCCCTTGAGCTATTTTGCAGTTTTTAGCTTCAGCAATGCGCTCCCCGCTCTTGACACCGGACTCCGATACTTGACCTGTAACACAACCTTTGTAATTGACTGCATCAGGAGACTTTTTGTATGCTTTCTCCCCAACACTGGCCGTCAAAGCCTGCTGTCCAAGCATCTGGCACTGCACTCCATTAATGCGATGGAGCTTGTGCTTGATGTTGTCCAGCGCTGCGAGTAACCGATTCGAACGCTCTCCTTGTTCTGAGCTGATGATGATGATGATGATGATGATGATGATGATGATGATGATAATGATGATGATGATGATGATGATGATGATGATGATGATAATGATGATGATGGAGCAGTGCTTGCAGCGACCGCTGGAAATGGGGTCACAGAGGAGCTGAGGAGTGGTGCAGGGGGTGCTAAATCGAAGGATCGACGAGCCTGCGGTGTAATTCTCCTCCACGTCAATGTCGTAGGTTGGGGCGTCGAAGGCTGCAAAAGCTGCTGGAGATTCGTCGAACACCTTGACGGCGTCCGTGGTGAGGTGGTGGCAGTAGGCACCGAGCGTGGCGATCTGGTCATCGTGGTTATCGATGGTGGCGAGAGGACCAAGCGCTTCATCAATCCCCCTTTGTTGGGCAAGGCTAGAGGAGCGGCTGGGAAGCCACTCTGTCGAGCTTATCCTGACCAGCTCTGCCACTGTCTGCGCGGGGGTCGGCAAGCGTGGTACTCCCTTCGCGTGGTGGAGATGGGTGGGGTTCCCACTGCGGGCGGTGAAAGACGCGGACGGGTCGTCGGTTCAGAGTAGCGACGAGGTGCAGATGTAGGGAGCTATGGATCTCGGAGAGATGAAGGAGGACTGTTGGACAAAGAGGTCCTCGCGGCCGTCATTGGGGAAGATGAGGTTGAAGTCCTTGTTGTAGCGCGTCCTCACCACCAATGGTGCCATCGCGATGTCGAGGAGGAGAGACTGTGCCGAGGCGCACGCGAGCGACAGGCGAGGGTGCGTCATCCCATGCGGGCACGGCCGGTGAAGGCCGCATACGTTCGGGTGGGAGGAGGAGGTCATCCGTAGGAGGTGCGCGATGGCGACGGGCGAAGGAGGCTTCATCCCATGCGAGCGCAGCTCGTGAAGGCCGCTGACGTGAAGCACGGTAGGTGGGTGCAGATCCGAAGCTCAGCGAAGTGGCAGTGGGCTCGACCTTGGTCTTCAGGTGAATCGGGTCTGATTCGGAGATGTGGGCGTACTCAGAGGTTGTGGCGCATGAGGATCTCGGAATGGCGAAGGAATGGTGGACAAAGGGGCAATCATTGTCGTCGTTGGGGAAGATGAAGTCGAAACCTTTGATGTCTGCATCCTCACTGCTGACGACATCGAGTCGATCTGTGGCCGAGGAACGCGGAGGATCGCCAAGCTCTGATATCAATGGTCACAGACCATGGCCGACAACTCACAGAGGCTGACAACGTGAGCAAGGATAGGATCGCCGCCGAGGCAGAACCGGCGAGATCTCATAAGGAGGAACACGAATACATCAACATAATTTTATTCGATGTCTCCCCTGTGGGGTCTATGCGTCTGGTTACAGCGGTCAAGCTTGCACTCGGCCCACCGGCTTGTGTCACGCCCGGTCATTGTAAAGATGAACAGACGCTAATCACATGTACGCCAGGATCAGTTGAATCGTACATGCATTGACGAAAGTGAAATATCATTACATAGCTATGTTTGAGTACATAAATAGTCTTACATTACGACCCGAAGGTCTACAAATACACATCACAATTCTATTTACAACATCTAAACAGTTCACAATGTTCAAGCTACAGCGGAAGACTAATAGATAAGAGAAGCTCCATCTCCACAGGCAGTCGCGCGAAGGATCGCCAGCCTAGCCCAAGTCCTCCGGGTTGACGAAGAAGTCTTCTGGTGTTGCTTCTTCTTTATATTCTAATGGAAAAGTAAACGCCTGAGTACATAGAGTACTCAACAAGTGTGGGAAGAGAATGACATGATTGGTTTAAGCAAGGGAAGGCCAAATATGGCTTAAGCACTATGCTTAGAACCTAACCTTAGCTTTCAATTATCAATATCATAATTCAAGAATTAATTCAACACATAATTAAAGATGATGAATTTAACTTGAATCATAAATAACCACCATTTCCCAACCATAAGCTAATTATGAACTGGCCCCAAGCCGCTCTTGTCCGTGAGCACGGCTGTCATGACAGTTTTACCAAATCTCTGCAGAGAGTGTACCCTTTCCCCACAAGCAGTGATTTCATCCCCTCTTGCCAGGTGGACTAAGTTAACCTCCCTGATTGCCCGTGGTAGCTAACCACATTACACACTTCCTTTGGTGTGAGGCCAGGAGATCACTACATGGTCTTTACAAAGGTACTCCCGACTAGTGCTAGCCCTCTAAGGTTTCCACCACTGAGGCATTCCGGGATTAACCCTCCACCTCAGAGCCCCCTCTTGAGCCTTACGGTTCCCAGAGCAGTACCCTGCATCATTCCCTGCACCATCCAACTACTAGCATTTCATCGGGAGAAACCTAATTAATTGACCAAGCTGCCCCATCTCAGTCTCGTGGTGGTACTATAAAGCTTAGTGGCTTCCTCCATAAATCGATCCTTAGAATCCGGTGGTGCCAAACCCAATCCCGGATCTCGTACAAACTGCACCATACCAAATCTATCCAACCACCAAATTCCTATCCACTACTATTGTGTACCCACCACAATTAAAGTAATCATAAAGTTTAATATGTTATAATTGTATGAAATCCCATTCCCAATGTCTAAGCATGGCTAAGCATAATTAGTACCTATCTATTTCCCAACCCACATCAGGTGACAAGGAATTATATGGAACAAGGCATGACACATGAAATAGGACATCAATTTAATTAGCATGCATCTAACTAAAATCCTAAAATTGGTACAAGATGGTCAAGGGCACTTGCCTTCTTCAAAGACTTGATTGCTGGTGAAGTCTTGGTCTTGGAGATTAAAGTTGGGGTCGTAATACGACTCTAAATATATTGCCCCGCAAAGAGAAAATAAAAGCTAAATAAGTAAAGAGCACACAATACATGGCATCACAACATACACATAGGCATAAAATTCTATACTAATGCGTCCCTACGAAGTATTTATTATTTTACATGGCCAAAATATGCATTTTATATTTATCCTACATTTTTAGGATTTATTTATAGCCTAAAATCATTTTTATTGAATTTTCTATAGCCAAAATGTATATTAAACATCTTAAATAAATTTCTGATGGTCAAAATATATTTTATAGGCACTCTACAATTTTATTGCAGCAATAAAATGTTTTACACAATTTTTTCCTACTGTTTTTACATTTATTTACCATTTTTATCTATTTTCTACACATTAAATACTCCTATAAACAATATTCATCAATTAAATAAAAGTCCAGGAACTTACTCGTAATTTTCCAACACTGTACAAGGGTTAAATCAATAATTCTACAAACTTCCAGGGGCTAGATTGCTTATTTAAATGATTAAATCCAATTTCAGAGAGTCCAGGGGTTAGATTGCTAAATCCAGGGGCTAGACTTGAATTCCAGCAAAGGTTAGGGGGTAGCTGGTGAATTTCCAAGGGCCTGGGTGCAATTCCGGTGGCGGGAAAAGAAGATTCAATGTGGTCCGTTGATTTTGAAATGGACGCACGGGATTTAAAACACCGAACCGGTACGCTATGATATAATCTCGGCCATTCGGTTTGAACCGAGGGCCGAGATTCGGCCACGTCGCTCCGGCGGCACCGATCACACGCGCGCACGGCGGCACACGGTGACCGCGGCGGCGGACCTCGCCGGTGTTGGCCAAATCGGCCAAAACAACGTCTAAACTATGCGCAATTAACGCTAAACGGGAGAGGGAAGAAAGGGAAACATACCTAGAGGGTTTTTGGGACTTGAAATCGACCGGAGAGAGGTCGGCGACGAGGGGCGGCGGCAACTAGCGTCGACACTCGTCGAATCCGGTGAAGCCCCGACGATCTCTTCGCACCAATGTACCCGGCGTGCTCCTGGCGACACGACGAAGAGGTTATAGGGAAGAGAGGGGTGAGGCGATCACCGGTTAGTCGGGAACATGCGTGTTTGAGTGCGGGGAAGAAGAAACAGAGGGGGAAGGGAGAAATTTATACCGGGGTAGAGCGGCGGCGGTTGATGGCGCGTGCGTGGTGCAGTTCCCCGGGGGAATTCGACGTGGGGCGAGGCGGTTGGGAGGGTTGTGCGCTGTGCGGCGCGGCGCGGGAAAGAAGAGGAGCGGCAGTTGCTGGGTGGGGAAGATGACAAGCGGGCCCCACCCGGCAGAGAGAGAGAGGAGAGGAGAGAAGGATGCTGGGCCGCGGGAGGGAAAGGGGAGAGATGGGCCAAGGGTGGGATTTGGCCCAACAGGGGGGTTTTATTCTTTTTCTTTTTCTTTTTCATTTCTTTTCTTTTGTTTTGATTTAAAATTCAAATTTCAATCTTATTCTACTCGTCTGAACTTCAAAATTCACACAAAAATGCATACTAGAATGTATATTAGTTTGGTCACTTTTATTTACGTAAAATATGGCTGTTACAACTCTACCCCCCCTTAAAAGGAATCTCGCCCTCGAGATTCGGACGTCCTAAGAGAAAAGATGAGGGAATTCAGCCTTGAGATCTTCTTCTCTTTCCCATGTTACTTCTGCCTCCGAATGATGTTTCCATTGCACCTTACACATGCGAATGACTTTGTTTTTGGTCACCCTTTCTGATGTCTCAAGTATCTTGACAGGCTGTTCCACATACGAAAAATCTTCTTGTACATCCACTGCTTCCATAGGTAACTGCTCCTCAGGCACTCTTAAGCACTTCTTAAGCTGCGATACATGGAACACATTATGTACATCTGACAAGTGCGGTGGAAGCTCAAGCTGATAAGCCACTTCACCTCGTCGTTCTAATATCTTGAACGGACCAATGTAGTGGGGTGACAACTTGGCTCTTACTTTAAATCTTCTCAACCCTCTCATAGGTGACACCTTCAAGTACACGTAATCACCGACCTCAAAGGTTAGATCACGTCTTCGAGTATCTGCATAACTCTTCTGTCTTATTTGGGCTGCCTTTAGATTCTTCCAAATTTCTTGTACTTGTCTTTCAGCCTCTTTCAATACATCAGTCCCAAAGACTTGGCTTTCCCCAGTTTGATTCCAAAACAACGGTGTCCTACATTTCCGCCCATACAATGCTTCAAAAGGAGACATCTTCAAACTGGCTTGATAACTATTGTTGTAAGAGAATTCGGCATATGGCAAATTTTTATCCCAACTTTGGCTATTCTTTAGAGCACACGCTCTCAACATGTCTTCTAATATCTGGTTGGTACGTTCTGTCTGACCATCAGTCTGAGGATGATTGCCGAACTAAAATTTAAACGGGTATCCATTGATTCATGCAACTTCTGCCAGAACCTTGAGGTAAACTGAGTGCCTCGATCTGAGATAATCTTCTTAGGAACTCCATGTAAACACACAATCCTCGAGATATACAGTTCCACCAACTTGGGACCATTGTATGTTTCTTTCACAGGAATAAAGTGGGCAACTTTAGTCAAACGATCCACTATAACCCATATAGAATCATATCCAGACTGTGTCCTTGGTAGTCCCACAATGAAATCCATACTAATTTCTTCCCATTTCCATTCTAGCACTTTGATTGGTTGCAACAACCCTGCTAGTCTTTGGTGTTCCGCCTTAATCAATTGACATGCATCACATATGGCCACATATTCTGCTACATCCCGTTTCATTCCATGCCACCAATATCGATCTTTAAGGTCTTGATACATCTTTGTGCTTTCGGGATGAATGGAGTATGATGAGTTATGAGCTTCCCTTAGTATCAACTCTCTAATCTCCTTGATATCTGGAACACAAATCCTCCTTCCAAGCCACAGGGTTCCTTGTTCGTCCTCCCTAAAGTTCGGAGCTTTTCCCTTCTTCATCAATTGCTTGATCTCCTTAACCTTCTCATCATTCTTTTGTCCTTCTCGTATATCATGTTCAAGGGTTGAGTCCACTTCCATAGCAACTGCTTCAGCACTAGATACTAGGCATAAGTTTAACCTTGCAAACTCTTCACATAACTGTGGTTGAAGAGCTTGTACTAACAAGTTATTACATTGTCCTTTTCTGCTTAGAGCATCAGCGACCACATTAGCCTTTCTTGGATAGTAGTTGATTCCCACATCGAAGTCATTTATTAACTCCAACCAACGACGTTGTCTGATATTAAGATCTGGTTGTGTGAATATGTACTTCAAGCTCTTGTGATCCGTGTATATCTCGGTTCTTTTTCCCATAAAGTAATGTCTCCATATCTTCAAAGCATGGACAACAGCTGCCAATTCTAAATCATGGGTTGGATAATTCCTCTCATGTTGCCGAAGTTGTCTTGAAGCATAAGCTACAACATATCCTCCTTGCATTAAGACACATCCTAAACCATGACCAGATGCATCACAATAAACTACAAACTCCTTCTGCATATCAGGCATCACCAATACCGGCGCAATAGTTAACCTCTTCTTCAACTCGGTAAAGCTCACTTCACATTCGGGGGTCCACTTGAAAGCAACTCCTTTCTCAAGCAACTTGGTTAGTGGTCAAAAGATCTTTGAAAATCCCTCGATGAATCGACGGTAATAACCAGCCATGCCTAAGAATCTTCGTATATCATGTACACTCTCAGGTGTTTCCCATTTAAGGACATCGGCCACTTTGCCTGGATCCACTGCTATACCTCCTTCAGATATGACATGACCCAAAAATGAAACTTCCTTTAGCCAAAACTCACACTTACTAAGTTTGGCATATAATTGGTGTTGGCGAAGCTTCTGTAGAGCCATCCTGATGTGCTCCTCATGCTGTTCTTCAGTCTTGGAGTAGATAAGTATGTCATCGATGAATACCACTACAAACCTATCCAAGTACTCCATGAATACCTTGTTCATTAGATACATAAAATATGCCGGAGCATTGGTCATTCCAAATGACATAACTGTATACTCATATAATCCATATCGAGAGACAAATGCAGTCTTGGGAATATCTGAGGGCCTAATCTTCAATTGGTGATAACCCGAGCGAAGATTAATCTTAGAGAACACACATTCTCCTCTCAACTGATCAAATAAATCTTCAATTCTTGGCAGTGGGTACTTATTCTTGATTGTTACCGCATTTAAGGCACGGTAATCAACACACAACCTTTGAGTACCATCCTTCTTAGGTACAAATATGACTGGTGCTCCCCAAGGCGATGAGCTAGGACGGATATATCCTTTCCCCAATAACTCCTCAATATGATCCTTTAGTTCAGCTAGTTGTTTAGCATCCATTCTATACGGCCTCTTATATATTGGGGCCATTCCAGGTACTAAATCAATGATAAACTCAATCTCTCGATCAGGGAACATACCTGGAAAGTCATCTAGGAATACATCTGGAAACTCACTCACAACCTTGATGCCTTTTGTACTCTCAAGATGGTTGAGTTGTACAACTGCCTCTTGTGTCTGATGTGGCTTGAACTCCACTGTAGTGCCATCTGGGTGTGTTAAGCAAACTGTCCTAGTTGCACAATGAATTACTCCTTGATTCTTTGTCAGCCAGTCCATTCCCAGAATGATGTCTAATCCTTGTGAGTCCAACACTATTAGGTTGGCCCAAAAGACTACCCCCCTTATGTTTATACTCACTTTACGGCATAGATGCCTTGCCACCATCTCTCCTCCCGGAGAGTTTATCAACAATGGCCGATTCAAGAATGTAACTACCATGTCATGCTTCTTTATGAAATCTTTGGATATAAATGAATGTGTAGCACCCGAATCAAACAATACTGTGGCAGGGTGGGAATTAGTAGAAAACATACCGATCACCACATCAGGTGCTTCATGCGCTTGCTCCAGAGTCACATGATTGACACATCCAGATGCGTTCTACTGCTTATTTGGACAATTGTTGGAGTAATGTCCCCATTCTCCACACTTGTAACACTGAACTCCTGCAGCATTGTTCTGGCGCTTATTGCCTCCTGGTTGGTTCCTCGGTGGCTGTCCATTGGGACGGTTAGCTGGGGCTGAAGGGCGAGGGGGTTGCATTTGCTTGCGAGGGGGTTGCATTGGTGGGCGTGGAGGCTGTTGTTGCTGGCGCATCTGCTGATTGCAGGGTGTGGGTGGCCGATAGTTGGGGTTTGGGAATCTTTGCCCCGAGTAGTTCATAGGGCGAGTCATGGGTGTTGTTGGCTGAGGGGCGAAACGAGGGCGTACATTGCTACTAGAGGCATGTCCCAAAGCCTATTTCCTTTTCCTATCATCATCATCCAGTTCCTTCTTAGTCCTTTCCACCTCAAAAGCTTTGTCAACCAATTTCTAAAAGTCGCTGTAGTCACTGGAGGACATGGCGAACTTCAGCTCCTTGTCCAGCCCATTCTTGAAACGGAACTGCTTCTTGGAATCCGTATCTACATCTATCGGCGCATAGCGAGATAACTGAGTGAATGCATTTAAGTAGGCTCGCACCGTCATTCGGCCCTACTTTAACATGAGGAACTCCTCATGTCTTGCTTGGACTTCTCCCTCAGGAACAAAGTGATTGCGGAAATTCATCCTGAATTCTTCCCAAGTGATGTTCTCCGGACTTTGGTGGGCTTCAGTAAAGGCGGTCCACCAGTCGGCTGCAGGTCCCTGGAGTTGTATGAGAGGCTAGAAGTACCTTCTCTCTTCCTTCACAATGTATAAGCCTCAACTTGCTTTCAATCGTTCGAAGCCAATCATTGGCATCCATTGGTTCACTGACTGTGGCAAAGGTGGGTGGATGAGTGTTAAGGAAGTCCCTTAGAAAGGATATGGGCGGAAAAGGTGGTGGCGGTGGAAGGTTGTATTGTGGTGGTGGTGGGGGTGGGGCTTGCTGCATATTGGTAACAATTTGGGTGAGGTTGGTGAGTAATTGGGTTTGTATGGCCATCATCTGCTGTATCTGCTGCGCTGCTGGGGCTCCTCGAGCACCCCTACCATTCCATCCTGGCACACCTCCAAGTCCTTCCTCTTGGGGCACATCACCCCTTCCACGACCTCTACCTTTATCTCTTCCAGCCATCTGTATAGGGAATAAGTGAAACTTTAGGATAATAGATAAGGTATAGAAGGGTACGCTATGGTAAATGGTCCCAACTACATGCATCAAGGGAAACATATATATATATATATAGCAAGCAATTCATTAATCCACTAGTGCGGATGTGGACAAGATGCTAATGCATTCCACAACTCGCACGACACACTAACAAGCCTATATACAAATGACGTGGATGTGGACAGGATGCCGAAGCATTCCACAACTCACGTCGCACACACACACACAACATGAAGCAAACTAATACAATACCATAGATAATACAACTCAAGACTAGAGAGGGCGCAACTACACGCTCCTACATACTAAGGGTAGGTGTCTTGAGTCGTCCAACAGGGTAACAAGTCTACCCCTACTCGTCGGAGTCCTCCTCGGTCTCCTCCTCCGGGTCCTCCTCCTCCGTGTCCTCCCCCGATCTCACGGGTGAGTTCTCACGACGATCCGGCGAGTTTGGGTCCCAAGGCTCAACGTCTGAAGCATACTGGGGAGAGTTCGGGTCAGCTGCAGTGATCCTCGCGTATCGTCGGCGAAGTCGCTCGTAGCGGTCAACAAGGTCCCTGCTGTCTTGAAGCTCCTGCTAACAATGCTGGAGTCGTGAAGACAACTCCACAACATCGTCCACCAGCCTCTCGCTCTGAGCGAGGTACAGAGGCCCCTCGACATCACGTCCAGTGAAATCGGCTATGCCACTAGGGCGCTGAGGGGTGTAGGCGTGCTCCGTGCACCAGAGGCAGAACCTGTGGGCGTGACTCCAGTAGGTAGTCGCCTCCCACGTAGCATCCTCCTCAGCCGCATGCTGGGATCTCCTCTAAGCCGGAGAGAAGTGTGAGTGCAGCAGCTCCGAGTCGTAGTAAACAGACAGCTGGGAAGTCCACTCCAGTCCACCAGTAGAGGGTACAGAGACCCTGGTGGTGCGGTAGACGAAGCGAACACGGTACTCACGGTACCCCCGCAACACGAATAAGGGAGCGAAGACGGGCACGCATCCTCGGTACAACACGTCCAGAAGAGATCAGCACAGTCTCCCTCGTGGGTGTGTGAGGTGCGGAGCGGCAGGCTAGGGCGTGGTGAGGAACACGACCCCCAGTCGACTTATGCGCCGTCTGCTTGGTGAGCGCCATCTACAAACATTTGAAAAGAAGAGAGAGTAAGATCAATAATCAATAAATTAAGTTAGAATTAAAACAATAAGTACAACAAGATAAGAAGCAGAAGGGTTGAGATGGAAAGCACAAAGTTTTGGAAATACTATTTTATAAGAAAATAGTATAGTCCTTATTTTCGACCATTTCTAACTAGGCTTGCGTCCTATGGGCAACACGGCTCTGATACCACTTTGTCACGCCCGGTCATCGTAAAGATGAACAGACGCTGATCACATGTACGCCAGGATCAGTTGAATCGTACATGCGTTGACGAAAGTGAAATATCATTACATAGCCATGTTCGAGTACATAAATAGTCTTACATTACGACCCGAAGGTCTACAAATAGACATCACAAACCTATTTACAACATCTAAACAGTTCACAATGTTCAAGCTACAACGGAAGGCTAATAGATAATAGAAGCTTCATCTCCACAGGCAGTCGCACGAAGGATCGCCAGCCTAGCCCAAGTCCTCCGGGTTGATGAAGAAGTCTTCTGGTGCTGCTTATTCTTCATATTCTAATGTAAAAGTAAACGCTTGAGTACATAGAGTACTCAGCAAGTGTGGGAAGAGAATGACATGATTGGTTTAAGCAAGGGAAGGCCAAATATGGCTTAAGCACTATGCTTAGAACCTAACCTTAGCTTTCAATTATCAATATCATAATTCAAGAATTAATTCAACACATAATTAAAGATGATGAATTTAACTTGAATCATAAATAACCACCATTTCCCAACCATAAGCTAATTATGAACTGGCCCCAAGCCGCTCTTGTCTGTGAGCACGGCTGTCATGACAGTTTTACCAAATCTTTGCAGAAATTGTACCCTTTCCCCACAAGCAGTGATTTCATCCCCTGTTGCCAGGTGGACTAAGTGAACCTCCCTGATTGCCCATGATAGCTAACCACATTACACACTTCCTTTGGTGTGAGGCCAGGAGATCACTACATGGTCTTTACAAAGGTACTCCCGACTAGTGCTAGCCCTCTAAGGTTTCCACCACTGAGGCATTCTCGGAGTAACCCTCCGCCTCAGAGCCCCTTCTTGAGCCTTGCGGTTCCCAGAGCAATACCCCTGCATCATTCCCCGCACCATCCAACTACTAGCATTTCATCGGGAGAAACCTAATTAATTGACCAAGCTGCCCCATCTCAGTCTCGTGGTGGTACTATAAAGCTTAGTGGCTTCCTCCATAAACCGGTCCTTAGAATCCGGTGGTGCCAAACCCAATCCCGGGTCTTGTGCAAACTGCACCATACCAAATCTATCCAACCACCAGATTCCTATCCACTGCTGTTGTGTACCCACCACAATTAAAGTAATCATAAAGTTTAACATGTCATAATTGTATGAAATCCAATTCCCAATGTCTAAGCATGGCTAAGCATAATTAATACCTATCTATTTCCCAACCCACATCAGGTGGCAAGGAATTATATGGAACAAGGCATGACACATGAAATAGGACATCAATTTAATTAGCATGCATCTAACTAAAATCCTAAAATTGGTACAAGATGGTCAAGGGCACTTGCCTTCTTCGATGACTTGATTGTTGGTGAAGTCTTGGTCTTGGAGATTAAAGTTGGGGTCATAATACGACTCTAAATATATTGCCCAAGCATGACAAAGAGAAAATAAAAGCTAAATAAGTAAAGAGCACACAATACATGGCATCACAACATACACATAGGCATAAAATTCTATACTAATGCATCCCTATGAAGTATTTATTATTTTACATAGCCAAAATATGCATTTTATAGTTATCTTACATTTTTAGGATTTATTTATGGCCTAAAATCATTTTTATTGAATTTTCTATGGCCAAAATGTATTTTAAACATCTTTAATAAATTTCCCATGGTCAAAATATATTTTATAGGCACTCTACAATTTTATTACAGCAATAAAACGTTTTACACAAATTTTTCCTACTGTTTTTACATTTATTTACCATTTTTATCTATTTTCTACACATTAAATACTCCTATAAACAATATTCAGCAATTAAATAAAAGTCCAGGAACTTACTGGTAATTTTCCTACATTGTACAAGGGTTAAATCAATAATTCTACAAACTTCCAGGGGCTAGATTGCTTATTTAAATGATTAAATTCAATTTCAGAGAGTCCAGGGGTTAGATTGCTAAATCTAGGGGCTAGACTTGAATTCCAACAAAGGTCAGGGGTAGCTGGTGAATTTCCAAGGGCCTGGGTGCAATTCCGGCGGCGGGAAAAGAAGATTCAACGTGGGCCGTTGATTTTGAAATGGACGCACGGGATTTAAAACACCGAACCGGTACGCTATGATATAATCTCGGCCGTTCGGTTTGAACCGAGGGCCGAGATTTGGCCATGTCGCTGCGGCAGCACCGATCACACACGCGCGCGACGCGGCGGACCTCGCCAGCGTTGGCCAAATCGGCCAAAACAACGTCTAAACTATGCGCAATTAACGCTAAACGGGGGAGGGAAGAAAGGGAAACATACCTAGAGGGTTTTTGGGACTTGAAATTGACCGGAGAGAGGTCGGCGACGAGGGCGGCGGCGGCTAGCGTCGGCACTCATCGAATCCGGTGAAGCCCCGGCGATCTCTTCATACCAACGTGCCCGGCGTGCTCCTGGCGACACGGCGAAGAGGTTATAGGGGAGAGAGGGGTGAGGCGTTCGCCGGTTAGTCGGGAACATGCATGTATTACCGAGAGCGACGGTGGGCTAGAGTTTGAGTGCGGGGAAGAAGAAACAAAGGGGGAAGGGAGAAATTTATAGCGGGGGAGAGCGGCGGCGGTTGATGGCGCGTGCGTGGGGCAGTTCCCCGGGGGAATTCGGCGTGGGGCGAGGCGGTTGGGGGGGGGGGGGGGGGTTGTGCGCGGTGTGGCGCGGCATGGGAATGAATAGGAGCGGCAGTTGCTGGGTGGGGAAGATGACAAGCGGGCCCCGCCCGGCAGAGAGAGAGGAGAGGAGAGAAGGCTACTGGGCCGCGGGAGGGAAAGGGGAGAGATGGGCCAAGGGTGGGATTTGGCCCAACAGGGGGGTTTTATTCTTTTTCTTTTTCATTTCTTTTCTTTTGTTTTGATTTCAAATTCAAATTTCAATCGTATTCTACTTGTTTGAACTTCAAATTTCACACAAAAATGCATACTAGAATGTATATTAGTTTGGTCACTTTTATTTACATAAAATATGGGTGTTACAGCCCGCGGGACGCACTCGGCCCATTGACCCACACGACGCACTTGTCGCACTCGTCACAGTAGCATGGTGGCAGTGGGCATAACAAAGTCCCCCACCCGCGGCCCAGTTGGGTTCTGTTCCCGAGCACTACAAAAGGCATCACCCAACGGCTTCCAACCCTACCCGCCCGCGCTACCGCCGAAGCAGATGAAGCATTCTGCGAATGAACTGATCCTCTCCCCAGCGGCGGCTTCGAGCACCCCCCCCCCCCCCCCCGCCACCCCTTGTCCATGGAAAGCTACAAGGAGCCTTGGCATCCAATCCTCTTCCCCTGGTTGTCTCTATTCTGCGCATCTGACTTTGTTATCTCGCCGTTGATGCTGGTGGTGGGCAGATGTTCAAGCAGAGGAATGGCGGTTGCAACAAGCACGGGTGTGGCCATGTCAAGTACATCCGTTGCTTGAACTGCGCCAAGTGCTGCCTCAAGGTACCCTCCCATTTCAATCCAGCTCGATTTTCTGAGGCTTGAGTTGCTTCAGTAGTGGTAGCTGCTGTTGACGCGGTTGGAGGTTTTGTGTGATGTGTGGTTGCATGCTTTCTGAACTGCTGTAAAGAATGGAGGAAATTTAGGTGTCTTGGCTGCTGAGTATTAGTGTTGTGAATATAGAGCGTTGAAATGTTTTTCATGACGGGATGATCTTTATTTACTTAATATCCCTGGGGAACATATCTATTTTTTGTCTGCGAGTCGTTACATTGTCATAATTGATATTAATGGAAATTTGGTCTCTGAAACACCGGTGTCTGTATATGTTCTGAATTAGGAATTCTCATAATATTTGTTATTTTGGTGCTCTTACAACAACAACAACAACAACCAAGCCTTTGTCTCAAACAAGATGGGGTCGGCTAGAAATGAAACCCAACAATTTTGAAGAAAAGTAATAGCAAATAAGATGAAAATAAAAAATAATAAAAAATACAAATGAAACAAGATTCTACATTTTATTTATTTTAGAAATGGGTTAATAAGAAAGAAGATAAGAGTAACAAATTATGAATGAACTAAGATTCTGGCACATGAATTGCTAATTTCCATGCAGTCCTATCATGAGACAAATCTCTAAGTATGTCTGATATGCCCACACCGACCGCACCATCAAGTATATCGACTACATCAAGCAAGATGGAACAATCATCGAGTCATGCTGCACCAGCTCATGTTTTTGATGGACCAATTACTCGTAGCCGAGCTAACAGCTACAACAAGAGGTGCACGCGCTACTTTGTGATATTCCATTTATTAATGAGAATTATATACTTCCTAAATCGTACATGTTTCTATTACTCAAGTTCACCAAGGAGGATGACAAGGACACGCCGAGACTGAACCAGAGAGGAGAACTACGTCGAACCAATTCGTCCTAGCAGAACTGTCATGAAGAAACAGTCATATCTCTTGATTCAAAGAAGCTGTGAAGGTCCATGAGTACTTGTTGGAAAGGTGTTGAAGTAAACTTTCTAATGCCACTAAGTTCCTAGTGCTTTAGAGATCCCAGCTTGGCAGCCAAGTGCTTTTGGTGCAGACTGTTCAGAAGATCAATAGTCAGCCTGATATCCAAGATTACGTGAGAAATTGTATCACTCTACAATATTTCGTGAAGCATGCTACACATGGTGTGAAAGGTTATCAAATTATCTTTCCAACGCATCTGGTCTCATGTCTTTTGGATGTCCCTAGGTGGAGTTATGATTAAAACATTGAAGACCATTCAAAAGGCCAGAAGACATGCGGGAAATTGATAACCACTGCATGAATGATCAAGTCAGTTGGCCTTCCACCTTCCCACGTGCCTTTTTCAGTTCACATCTATTTTTAGACTAGTTGTTGGCATAAATACCTCTCTTTTGTAGGCCAAGGAAAACTTTTGATGAATTAAGATTATTCCAGTGATATTTGCAGCCGAGCTGCTTGAGTGTCTTACTCAAACCTTGTTCTTCCTTGTTCTTCTTGAACTTGTGGAGAGATCACTCTGAGATCCACTAATTCGTGCTCTGCGGGTTCCAGTACGGCTGCCCCGTCTTGTGTGGATTAGCTCCGGTTGTGGTTCTGCGGTCGTTCGGAGATCGAGTCGAAGTCTTTGCAGTTTTGGTGTCTCTCTCCCCGTCGCTTGGTTGCATCCAACCTTGGTCAGGTATAAAGCTAGTTATCCGCGCTGTTTCTACAACAAGTTATCTTGTTCTTGAGCCTCCTGTCGTGAAGATCGGGCCACCCTTCGTCGAACCAAATTTTGTGTATATCAATGTCCCGCTCCTTTAAGTCTCACTTCACCGCCTCCTGTTATGTCAACCTTGGTCGACCTCTACCCCTCCTAAAATTTTCTCTACTCTTTATAATCCCACTGTTAACCGATGCTTTTGGAGGTCTCCGCTGGATATGCCCAAACCACCATAGGCGATGTTGGACTAGCTTCTCCTCAATCGGTGCCACCCCTACCCTATCACGTATCACCTCGTTCCTAATTTTGTCTCTTCTTGTGTGATCGCACATCCACCATAGCATGCGCATCTCCACAACACTCATTTGTTGGACATGTTGCCTTTTATATGGCCAACATTCTGCTCCATACAACATCGCAGGTCTGATCACCGTCCTATAGAATTTTCCTTTCAATTTTTGTGGAACTTTCTTATCACATAAGATTCCAAATGTTTGTCGCCACTTCATCCACCCGATCTTGATCCTGTGGCATACATCTTCGTCAATATCACCATTGCTTTGCAACATTGATCCTAAATATCAAAATGTGTCTCTCCTAGGTACTACTTGTCCTTGTAAACTAACATTATCATCCTCACACCCGACATCACTAAAGTCGCATCTCATATACTCGGTCTTGGTTCTACTAAGTCTAAACCCCTTAGACTCTAAGGTCTGCCTCCATAGCTCCAATTTTCTATCAACATCATCCCTAGTTTCATCTACCAACACTACATCATCAGCAAAGAGCATACACCAAGGGATATCCCCTTGTATATCCTTCGACACCACATCCATCACTAAGGAAAAGATGTAAGGACTTAAGGTTGATCCTTGGTGTAACCCTATTGTGATAGGAAAAATGTCGGTCTCACTATCTCTTACGCGCACACTTGTCACCACATTATCGTACATATCTTTGATAACGTTAATGCACTTTTGTTGGGACTTTGTCTTTCTCTAGTGCCCACCACATGATCGGTCTTGGTACCATATTGTATGCCTTCTCCAAGTCAATGAACACCATAAGTAGATCCTTCTTTTGCTCCCTATACCTCTCTATAAGCTGACGGAGTAAGAAAATCGCCTCCATAGTGGACCTCCTAGGCATAAAACCAAACTGGTTTTTAGACATCGGTCACTTTCCTCAAGCGGTGTTCAATCACTCTCTCCCAGAGCTTTTAGTATGACTCATGATCTTAATTCCTCAGTAATTAGTACAACTTTGAACATCTCCTTTATTTTTGAAGATGGGTACTAAAATACTTTTCTGCCGCTCTTCAGGCATTTTGTTTGACTGAAAAATGCGGTTGAATAGTTTAGTGAGTCATACTATTGCAACATCCCCCAGACATCTCCACACCTCAATGGGGACATCATCGGGGCCGCGGGCCTTTCCTCCTTTCATCCTTTTTAAGGCCTCTCTAACCTCAGACTCTTGTATCCTCTGCATGAATCGTCTATTGGTGTCATCAAATGAGTCATCCAACTCGAACCTAATACTCTCATTCGCGTCATTGAATAGTCCATTGAAGTAGTCCCACCATCTGTTCCTAATTTCTTCCTCCTTCAATAGAATTTGGCCTGCCTCATCCTTAATGCATTTGACTTGGTTGAGATATCTCACCTTTCTCTCGTGAAGTTTTGCCATCTTGTATATATCCTTTTCGCCTTCTTTTGTCCCTAGCCTCTCATATAGCGCATCATAGGCCTGCCCCCTAACTTTACTCATAACACGCCTTGCATTTTTCTTAGCCTCTTTATACTTCGCCATGTTACTTGCGCTTCTCTCATGATGCCAGCTCTTATAAGACTCCTTCTTCTCCTTAATAGCTTTTTGTACATCTTCATTTCACCACCAAGTGTCTTTATCTACAAGTTTCTTACCTTTTGTCCACCCAAGCACCTCCCTAGCTGACTTCCTAATGTAAGTTGCCATCTTCACCCACATACTATCTGCACCTTCCTCTTCGCTCCAAGGTCCTTCTGTGATCATCCTCGTTTTGAATGATTGTTGCGCTTCATCCTTCAGCTTCCACCACTTTGTTCTTGCGGTTTTAACACATTTGTCTCTTGAAACACGTGCGTGGAAACGAAAGTCGACTACCACAAGTTTATGTTGTGGAACAACACATTCCCCGGGAATCACCTTACAGTCTAAACATGCCCTTCTCTCCCTTCTACTGGTGAGGATATAGTCGATTTGACTAGAATGTTGGGCATTAGTAAAGGTAACTAAGTGAGATAGCCTATTCTTAAAGAGGGTGTTAGCTACCAATAGGTCATAGGCTACGACAAAGTCTAGGATATCCTTACCCTCCTGGTTTTTATCGCCGCACCCAAAGCCTCCGTGTACCCCCTCAAAACCTATGTTAGTTGTACCTACATGACCATTGAGATCTCCTCCTATGAAGAGCTTCTCGGTTTATGGTACACTACTAACCATATCCTCCAAGTCCTCCCAAAATTGTCTCTTAGTGCTCATGTCGAGCCCAACTTGTGGGGCATAAGCACTAATGACATTCAAGATAAGGTTCCCCACAACTACCTTGACTAGGATGATCCTATACCCTCGTCTACGGACATCCACTACTCCATCCTTGAGGCTCTTATCTATTAGGATGCCTACGCCATTCCTGGTTCCAGTCGAGCCAGAATACCAAAGCTTGAAACTGGTATTCTCAACCTCTCTCGCCTTTTGACCTGCCCATCTAGTCTCTTGTACACAAAGGATATTTACACGCCTCCTAATCGCAACGTCCATTAACTCTTGTAGCTTTCCCGTCAAGGATCCTACATTCCAACTACCCACACAAAACCTACTTTCCTCGGCTAGCTTCCTTACCCTTCGCATTCGTCGAGGAAGATGCAAAGACCCTTGCTCACTTAACACTACATTCGGGCAATGATGTAGCGCGCCACTAAGGTGGTGGCGATCCGGCCCTCGCTCATTTAACACCACATCCGGGTTCCGATATGGCACGCCACTAAGGCGGTGGCGACCCGGCCCTCGCCCACTTAACACCATACCTGGGTTCCGATATGGCGCGTCGCTAAGAGGGTTACGCCCCAACAAATTTCCAATGGGTTTCATTTCCATGAGAATGGCTAAGTTTAGTTGCTGGCTCGCCAAGCCTATCACAACCCCTCCTCCTTTACCCAGGCTTGGGACCGGCTATGTCATTACAACATAGGCGGAGTTTATTTTGGTGCTCTTCTTTGTAGAAATTCATGCTGTAGGTGAGATACTTGACACACATACTTTGTTGATTACAGGACAAGCCTACCAAGAAGTTTTTGGTGAGGAACATTATTGAACAGGCTGCTCTGAGAGATGTTTTTTTAAACAAAGACAGGAGCGCTGCCCATTCATTAAGATAGGAAAAGAGATTACATCCTAAGGTAAAAATAGTCTAATCTCCAGAAGGAGAGACAAGCACAAGACAACACAAGACAAAGACTCCCTACACCTTGAGCCAGATCAAGGCAACGGTGACTTAAAGTAAACTGAGGTCTCTGATCCTGTCTGAGGGTGACCTGATCAATGGAAGCTTGTTTGTGCTGAAAAAATTCGTTGGTTTCGTTCCTTCCAGATGAACCACCAGAAGAAGCTTAGCCAGCCTGCTTGAATCTTCTTTTGCTTTGTTGTACGTAATGCTAATGCCATGGTGAAGAAGGCCAATACGCCCCAGAGCAGGGATGGTTGGAGTGTTTGTGGCCCTTGCAGTTTGGATAGGAACGAGATCTAGACAGCTCTCGTGTAAGCATAGCCGGTTAGCATATGACCAATGTCTTCCGGATCCTGGAAGCAAAGCGAGCATGTTGGATCCGCTGGCCATCCTTTCTTGAGTAAATTGTCTGCTGTTGGCTCCTTGTTTTGTATAGCTAACCACAAGAAGAATTTGCATGTTGGTTCCATTTTTGCTTGCCAGAGGATAGTTGTGTTTTATGAGGGGGGTGGGTCTAAGAACTGGACTTCGTAGGCTGATCTCGCTGTATAATTGCCAGAGTTCGTCCACCTCCATCTTATGGAGTTTTTGTCCTCATTGAGTGTCAACGTTGAAAGGGCGGAGTGAAGCAGGATGAATTTGTTCACAAGTGTTTCTGTGTCACACGATCCGATGATTCTGATCCAGTTATCATTGCTTAACTCCACGACAACCAATATGTGTTTGTGTAGTGTCTGCTCATATAAGTTGGGTGCTATGTTTCTGGGTGCCGTATCATGCAACCACCTGGCCTCACAAAAGGGACTATCCGTACCATTCCCCACTTGAATGATGGTAGAGGCGAAGAACAAGCTGCGGTCTACTGCATCCCGAGTCTTTTGGAGCGATTTCCATGGCCTGTCTGGACTGCTCCATCGAAGCCAAAGCCATCTTAGCCTCAGTGTCGTGCCAAACCTCTCCAGGTCCTTGATTCCAAGTCCTCCTATCTTCTTCGGGCGGGTGCAGTTTGTCCATCTAACGAGACATTGAGCACTTGATGTTTGGTTAGGGCCCTGGCCTCTCCTGAGAAAACACCAGTGATATTTGTTAATTCGTTTGATTGCCCATTTGGGAAGCTTAAAGACTGTTTATAAATAAGTCGGGATTGTCGAAAGGACTGAGTTGATGAGTACCTTCCTCCCGGCATATGACAACATTCTTCTTTTCCACCCAGAGAGCTTGTTCCCTATTTTTTGGATCAACGACTGGATCGAGGCCCTGGGCAGCCTACGAGTATGAAGGGGCAGACCAAGATAGGTGGTTGGGAAGGCCGCCAGATTGTTTTGCAGGTCGGGAAGGTCGTGGATTCTGATCGCTTCACATTAGATGAGAAAAAACTGAGTTTTGGTCATATTGATCTTGAGCCCTGATGCTTCTCTGAAGATCTCAAGCAGTGCCTTGGTGACTTGTAGGTCTTGTTCCGTTGGCCGGATGAAAACTGTTGCATCGTCTGCGAAGAGGTATACATTCAATTGTGGCAGCTTCTATGGGCCAATGGAAGCCAGCCGGACGTCTGCGCAAGGCTAAAGAGTTGATGAAGTGGCTCCATTGCCAGCAGGAAGAGCATCGGTGAAAGTGGGTCGGCTTGCCTCACACCTCGAGTATGTTAAATGGTTGGACCCAGTTCACCATTTGTCATGAACTCCAACGAGGTTGTCCCCCATAAATTAGATATCCAGTTACGTCATAGGGTTCCAAAGCCAAGGAATTCCATGATTTCAAGGAGGTACGCCCAGTTGACTATGTGGAAGGCTTTGGATATGTCAAGCTTTATGAAGAGGGATTGGATCTTCTTGCATTGCAGGTCACTTATAACCTCATTGACAAAGGTGAAGTTCTCATGTATTGCCCTTTCTTTGATAAAGGCATTTTGGTTGAGTGAAATGAGGTGCTGCAGCTTGGGTGATAGTCTGTTTGCCACAATCTTGAAAATCAGCTTCGCAGAGCTATGTGTGAGACTTATGGATCGGTATTCATTGATGCTCAATGCTTGCTCTTTCTTTGGGATCAATACCACGTACGAGTGGTTTAGCCAGTTGAGTCCCTGCTGGATAAGGTGGAAGAAAAAAGAGATTGCCTCCATGAAGTCATCCCGGATGACATCCCAGCAGGTTCTGAAGAAGGAGCCGATGAACCAGTCGGGGCCAAGCGCCTTTTCCTTGGGCCAATCTCGGATGACACTCTCTACTTCATGCAACATGAAAGGTACCTCAAGGTGATCCAGAAAATGTGGGTTCCATCCTAGCTGGGCTAGGTCCAGTGAGGCTTGCCTCGGTGTGTATGTGCCCAGTTGTCTTTTGAAGTGTTGGTATATCAATTGGCTCTTGCCCTCTTGGTCTGTGACCAGTCGTTGCTGGGACTGCAATGTGTGGATGAAATTGTGTTTTCTCCAGGTGTTTGCAATGGCTTGGAAATATTTAGTGTTGATGTCGCCTTTCCTGAGCCAAGTAAGGCGCGAACTTTGCCTAGCCCTTGATTTGTCAATTGCAGCTAATCCCAACAGTCGTGTTTTTAGCATGCTTCTCAGTTCCAACTCATTGGTGAGGATTCGAAGTTCCTGTGCTGAGTCCAACTGCCCGATCACCTCCCGACAAATTCCTATTGCTAACTTTCCTTGCGGGAGCTACCTCTTCGACCATTTAGCGAGCGCTTTGGCTATCCTTCCAAACTTGATGTGTAGCTTGAGGTAGGGGTTATGTTGTCCCGTGATCTGCGCATTCCATGCTTCAATGATGCATTCAAGAACCCCTCCATCTTTGGCCAATGTGCCTCGAATCTGAACGGCGCTTTGGTAGGGCTGATTAAGAGGTTGTAGGATCAAAGAGCATGTGAAAAGCTACTAGAGAGGGGGTGAATTGTAGATTAAAACCTTTTTAGCGGAAGCAACAAAAACACCTTGGTAGAAAATCAATCTGTTAAGAAATCGTGTGTGTGACTAATCTAAACGTGATCAATCATGACAAAATCAGTATAGGTTGTAGAGAATCAAGTAACGAAGACGCCACAACAAGAATCACAAAAATTCGTCAAGAGAAACTCAAGTTACGATCGAAAGATTGAACAAATGGCAATATGTCCTATCCGAGAAAAACAGTTCTGGAACACTGCAAAGAAACTCGTGTAGATCAGAAACCACAAACCCGTAGATCAGAAACCACAAATCCAATGACCGTGAAATTTTCACAGATGATAGAAAATCAAGTTGTGAAGACAACCCAAAAAGAATCACGTCATGCGGGTCTGTAAAACTCGAGTTATGATAAAACAACCAAAGAAAGGTAGTGCAGTGCAGAAACTCGACGAGAAGGACTTGAAGAAAACAAGTCGGACAAACAAGGCACAAATGTTCCTTTTAACTATGAATTTTATTGAATAGAACACAAGAGGAACAACCCAAAAGTCGTCTACCACGAGCTCTGGCCTCCCTTGCTTATAGAACCAGCCTGAAAGCCAACTCAACTCTAACTAGGACTCTAATCCTACTCCATTCACGAATCGAAACTTCCTATAACTGCTCAAGACTCTTCTATACGAAGATAGAAGCAATCTTAAGGCTTTCAAACACCTTAGAAACATATCTCACATTCCTAAAACAACTCAAATTCGTGACCCACACGAAATCCTATTATAACCAACTCAAAACTTTCTATATTTGAGTCAAGCACGACTCAGCCGCAGCCTGAGTCCATAACCTAGTCGGTTGGACCTTTCTGACCAATTCTTTACGTCCACTTCTCTTCATCACGCCTCAGAACCATGTAGCCATGTCCATGCACTCCTTGCACACGTGCAAACAACTTCCAACAACGTCCACGATACCTTCATATGCATTTTTCTTGATTCAAACATGTTGTGCAACCTCCCGATCAACTCCTCCCGAACTTGGTTGTTGACCCTCATCTTCTCCCTAAGACTAGTTCAATGGATCCGGTGGCCAGCCATGTCCTGTACTCAATCAACACCTGCACATGAATAAACAACCAATACTTCCAAGCACTAGTCCTTGACTTGACTCTCGTTAGTTCCGATAACCACAACACCTTACGTGAGAACCTCACATGAGTACGTTGCAAACCTTAGCAAAAAGATATCAACCATAACCACCAAAACACACCAAAAACTTAGTAAAAGAAAACTAAGCAAACTTTCCATAACACAAAAAACATGTTCGAAACATGGCAAATTAAAAGCAGAACCATTGCGATCAAACTTCGAACCTTGCCAAAGCTAATTGTACCTTGAACCAGAGCTTACCAAAACTAACAGGATCTAGCGCCGGAACTTACCAAAGCTAGCAGAACCTAGCGCCGGAGCTAAGCAAAGCTGGTTGGACCTAGCGCCGGAGCTTACCAAAGCTAGTCTGACCTAGACAAAGAAGTTGGACCCAGCCAATGCAAGTCGGACCTTACGTCGGACCTTGCCGGAGCTACCCAAAACAAGTTGGACCTATCATTGGACCTTGTTAAAAAGGTGTTTTAGTAGTATTCAAAACTTTTATCGTCAAGGCTAATGTATTTAGCACACATAGTTCTCACAATCTCCCCCTTGATGAATGCATTGGCAACACCACTTAAAATCCGAACATTGGCATGAAAAGTTTTGAAAACAATTTCTCCCCCTTTTTGAAAATCAAATGAGATAGAAAAAAATTCTCCCCCTTGCATACTTCTCCCCCTTTGAAAATGTATTCAACAAGGTACAAAAGAGAAATTTTAATTTGGTATGAGTGCATTATAACATATACATATAAAACAAAGCTCATCCAAGTCATACTATCAAGTAACTTACACTATCAGAACAATGAGATACATAAGGTAGTGTAAGCCATGCTAGATATCAAATGTAATTTTCAATTTAAGCAAGTCATGATCTCACAAACTTAACTATTTCAAGATCTGAAAGTATGACACTTGTTGCTGCAATTTTATTTTCTTTTAAGCACAAATTTAGATCATATGATATTTGCAAGAGATTATATGCGCATCTGCCATATTCTAACCAACCAAGTGAAGCCTATGTCATTTGACAATCATAAGCTTAAGGATATGGTTTTAGTCATACACAACTTCTTCCAAGTTCATATCTAAGTTCAATGATAAGCCATCTCAAAAGAAAAAGTGCGATGCATGCATATTCTCTTAATCTTTTCTCATTTCTTCATTTGAACATAAAAACTCAACATGTTAGTTGCTTACTTTATTAATTCATTTAAAAGTACTTGTGAGCATGCAACAGGTTCAAAATAGCAAGAAAGTTCGATCATGATCAGATTTAGTGTAAGTAATTATTCCATTTACTAGTCATGGCAAAAACTACAAAATGTATAACATGAGTAATGTAGTAAAAACTTTCAGCATGTAAAAGGAATTACAAAGTCATATATGCATGAAATATTATGCTCATATTAATTTTAAATTCAGATCCCAAAATTGAAAGCCCCCCTCAATTTAAGCCATGAGGATGCATAACACCTATTTCACTACGAATGTAACAAAAATGAGTGAAATCCAAAGGTTTTGTGAAAATGTCAGCCAATTGTTGTTTGGTATCTACATGGTGAAGCACAATGTTTCCTTTTTCAACATTATCACGGAGAAAGTGATACCTAATTTCAATGTGTTTAGTTCTAGAATGTTGCACAAGGTTTTTAGCAATGCAAATGGCACTAGTGTTATCACAAAATAAAGGAACACTATCTAGATCAACCCCATAGTCCTTAAGTGTTTGAACAATCCAAAGAATTTGTGAGCAAGCACCAGCAACAGCTACATATTCAGATTTGGTTGTGGATTGTGCAACTGAACTTTGCTTTCTAGAGGACCAAACAACAAGTGTGTTACAAAGAAAATTACAAGCACCGGAAGTACTTTTCCTACCAATCCTACAAGCCCCAAAATCATCATCCAAAAAAGCTTTCAAAGTAACGGTTGAGGAAGAAGTAAGAAAAATGCCAAATTTTTGAGTTCCATGTAAATACTTGAGAATTCTTTTGATGGCTTGACGATGTGAAGCACGTGGGGAAGCTTGAAACCGTGCACAAAGACATATGCTAAATTGTATGTCTCGTCTTGATGCTGTGAGGTAGCAAAGTGTTCCAATCATGCTTATATATTCTTTTTGATCCACAGGTTCACTATCTTCATCAAGTTCAAGTGTCGTTGCTGTTCCCATTGGTGTTCGAAGAGGCTTGCTTTTGTCCATGTTGAATCACTTAAGAAGGTATCTTGTATACTTTATTTGATGCACAAAGGTTCCCTCCTTAGTTTGCATGATTTGCAGCCCCAAAAAGTACGTGAGTTCTCTCATCATACTCATCTCAAATTCTTAACTCATCATAGCTGAAAACTTGGACACAAGATCATGAGAAGCACAACCAAAGATAATATCATCCACATACACTTGAACGAATAATAACTCATTGCCATGCTTAAGCACAAAAAGAGTTTTATCAACCTTGCCCATGGTAAACCCCTTTTAAAGTAAGAATGTTTTAACCTATCATACCATGCTCTAGGGGCTTGTTTGAGAGCGTACAAGGCTTTGGACAGTTTGTAAACATGATTAGGAAAATACAGATTTTCAAAACCTGGTGGTTGCTTGACATAAACCTCCTCATCTATATAGCCATTAAGAAAAGCACTTTTAACATCCATTATATAACTTGAAACCTTTAGATACAGCGAAAGCTAACAAAATTCTTATGGCTTCTAATCTAGCAACAGGAACAAAAGTTTCATCAAAATATAGACCTTCAATTTGTGTGAAACCTTGAGCAACCAACCTAGACTTATTCCTAACCACAACCCCATCCTCACTTTGTTTATTTTTAAACACCCATTAAGTGTGGCCCTGAGGTGGAGGTACAAGTTTCCAAACATTATTTCTTTCAAAAAAAATTAACTCTTCTTGCATGGAAATAATCCAAGATTCACTAATTAGTGTGTGTGATAAATCTTTGGGTTCAAAAGAAGCAACAAAAGTAGAATGAGCATGAGAATTCAGGTCGGAAACACATGGATCTTGTAACTCGTTCATGCAAGATTCCAATTATCTATTGCGGGGGATGATTCTTGTAAATCCGTAGGAGAACAGATGTCTCACAAGCTTACTCTTTATCAGGTTCATCACAGATTGATGAGCTTGTGGCTTGTGGACAATCAGGACCAGCAAAGATGGTAGTCGGAATTAGAGTGGAACAGATAATTCCATTAATCATCCAAGAGGTACATATATATGGGTACAAAACTTAAGGGCCAAGGAACCCTAAATTGGGAGCCAAGGAGCCTAATACAAAAGGACTAAACTGCCCTTATAGTACCCTAATACAAGTGTTGTCTAACAATCGGATCTTGTTCAAGGTTCAGAGCTGGACACATGTCAGCTTCAAAACTATCAGGAAATATCACCGACTCTTATTCTTCTTCAAAAATACCCTCCCCCCTGAGGATATGGATCCGAACCTGCAATATTTGAGCTAGTACCTGAGCTAGCTTCATCAAAAGACACCTCACAAGTCTCCACAATTTTGTTAGTAAAAGCACACGGTAGCCTCTAGTATGAAATGGATGACCAAGAAACATGCCATCAATGGATCTAGGTTCAAATTTATCAAGATTACCATATTTCTTAACAAAGCATTTGCAACCAAAGACCCGAAAGTGTGTAACACTAGGCCTATGTCCAAACCAGAGCTCATATGATGTTTTACCTAGCTTAGCGTGCAAGAAAACACGATTTGAGACATAACAAGCGGTTGCAATCGCATCAGCCCAAAATTTCCTAGGAGTTTGATATTCATCAAGCATAGTCCTAGCCATCTCAACTAAGGTTCTGTTCTTTCTTTCTTTTGTTGAGGTACATATGGTGAAGAAAATTGATGATATATTCCATTTTCAGCACAAAAGTGATCAAAAGATTTATTTTTAAATTCGGTTCCGTTATCACTTCTAATTGCTTTTAAAGATTCTGGGTGATCAATTGATAATCTAAGAAATAAAGTTCTAAAGTGACTAAAAGCTTCATTCTTAGATGCCATAAATTAAACCCAAGAGAATCTAGAATAATCATCAACAATCACAAGAACATACCATTTACCTCCGAAGGATTGAACACGTGAAGGTCCTACGGTGTCAAGGTGCAAAAGTTGACCCGGTTCAGTTGTTATGATCATTGTGAGAGGAGTTTGTGAACCTGCAACCATCTTAGCATGTCTACAAAAAGAGCACACAATTTCTTTGTCCCCTTTAAGCTTAGGATGCCCAAGTATGCGATCAAGAGCACTAAGACGCGTTAGATGATCAAAGCCTACATGACCAAGTCTACGATGCCAAAAATATAAGTCCTTTGAATCATTAGCAACTAGACACCTATGCATAGAGGAAGACATATCAAAATCATCTTTAAAAACTCTTCCAAACCGAGACATGTTAAAAATAAGCTCACTATTTGAATTTACAACTTTGCAGCAATTTTTAGTGAAAATAATTTCAAGATTTTCATCTAGTAGTTGTGAAACAGAAAACAAGTTATATTTCAAATTTTTAACAAGTGTCACATCCTTGAAAGTGTGGTGATCATTTACTCTAACCGAACCCTTAAAAATTATAGGAGTTGAAGAATTATCGGCAAAAGTAAAATTCTCTACACGTGACACAAAAGAGAGGGAGGAGAACCATTCTTTGTTACCGGTCATGTGGCGTGAGCAACCTGAATCCACAATTCAAATGTTCTCCTTCCTCAAGAGTGTAACCAACATAGAAGAACAATACGTCGATGACTCAATACCGGGATTAGTCAAAAGGCATTTAGGAATCCAGTACTGAGTCACACGACGTGCAGCAGGAAAAACACGCGAAAGCTAAGATAAAATAGCAGGTTTATGAGTCAAAGTTTGAGATTTTTTGTTCTTAACTACTGATCTGAAATGTGTTACTTGTGTAGCACAATCATCAGCAGCTTCGGAGGCAAAAACAGAAGGTCTGGAGGTAAGAACATAAGGTCCGGAGGCAAAAACTGAAGCTCCAGAGGTAAACTTTGAATGTTTTTGACTCATAATAGCAGGTTGCATGTTCCTGACATTCGGTTTAATATGTGCAGCAAATTTTGCACGAGAGTTATAAGATCTAGCTTGCATTCTTTCCTTTTTTTATGTTGTTTAGCTAGTCTATAACAAAAATCTATGACATGACCATCTCTACCACAATAGGTACAATGAAATTTAACTTTGTGTTCATATCTAGATGAGCATGCAGTGTGTCTATTTGAACTCGAACGTGACAACACTCCTGCAGATTTAAAAACCATCTCTTTTGTTTTAGGAACTGTTTTAAACAAACCACTTCCTAATGACTTTACAATTTTAGGTGGATGTGCTTTAGAATGAGCATGAGAATCAAAACCTAAACCAGTTTTATCATTGCAAGATTTGGATGAATTCAATAGCAAGTTTAGATTTTTGTTCCCAATACAAAACTGCTCTAGTGTCCTATTCATGTCATCAAGTTTCATAGACAATTCTAGGCAGTTTTCACATGAAGTTTTTCCTTTTAATTTGCAATTAGAACAATATTTATCTTCATGATAACGTAAAGCATTGTTCAGAATGGAAATTTCATTTATTGCATCTTTTAGTTTCTTGTCAAGATTGTCACATGCAGAACAATGCAGATCATTTGTAGAATAAGAAGCATCTTTTAATTTTTTAACATTAAGGTCAGACAACTTTATGTTCTTTTCAATTTCTTCATTAAGTCTATCTAGAGTGGAGGAGTGTGCACTTCTTAATGTGGACAGCTATTCATAGATTAAGTCACATGAGGGACATGCATGATCACTAGGAATCAAAGTTTTTAAGCGGTTGATTTCAGATTCTAGTGATTCAATTTTAGCAGCATTATCCCTAAGCTTTTTGCCCTTTTTCTTGACAATAATAGTTGCACAAGAAATTGCATCACACATTTCATTACAGGTAGAACATACCTCATCGTCATCACTGTTGTGTTCTGCATCCTTCTGACTTGATCTTGATCTTGTTTTGCCCACCATGAAGCATAAGTTGGTCAGATCATCATCATCTTCATCACTTCCAATGTCTACATCACTTGAGCCAAGTTCTTGAAGTGCAGTGATGAAACTGTCTACCAGTTTGCGTCCTGTAAAACCCTTCTTTTTCTTGTTGATGTTGCCAAAAGAGGATTTGACTTTATTATGTTTTTCATCACAGTTAGAAGTACCTATAAGGTTAGGGCAATCTTTACGAAAGTGTCCTGTCTTACCACATTCAAAGCATCGTTGAGGTCCGGAGCTTCCTCTCCTTCTAGTTCTCACATTTTGCAATGGTTTTGAGAACCGAGTAGAGATGAGTACTAGCTCCTCTTCTTGAAATTCTTCAATCTGTTCCAGGATTAGTGAAGACAGCAAAGCAAGTGTATTGCTAGATGAAGATTGGTCAGAGCTAGGCATATCACATTGAATAAAAAATGCAAGAGACTTGTTGTGGTTCTTACGTGAGATTATGTCAATTTCATGGGTTTTCAATTTAGAATATAACACATCTAATGTAAGTGTACTCATGACAATAGATTTTATGAATATATATATGACTTTCATCTCCCAAATTGACATGTCTAATGCACTTAGTAATTGCCTAGCATTTTCAGCATCTGAAAAATTAACATTGACGCGACGCAAGTTGCTGAGAATTTTATTAAATAGAGCAAAGAGGTCCTCAATGGACTCACCGGGTTGCATCTCAAAGTGCATGTATTATTTCTTGAATATATCCTGTCTTACCTCCTTGATCGTGTTGGATCATTCGTGATAGTCACAAAGTGCTCTTCACACATAGTACGCTGATCGGAGGTGTGCAACACGGTTGAAGTCGCTCTGAGTTAGTCCTTGGATTATCAAGTTGTGGGCTTTGTTGTTGTTGTCGATATCTCTTAAGTATGTAGTCATGACTTGATCGTTCGGCGACACGTCGTAAGGCTTGTACTCTTTTTTCCCATATCGCGAAGCCTTGCGCCTGGATAAAAGCTTCCATGCGTGTCTTCCAAACCTGAAAATCAATACCAACAAACACACAAGGTTTTGTCGAGTATTTCTCCATGAAGGTTAGTCAAAAACACGTGCGAATAACAAAGATTAGAGCACTGTGGCTCTGATACCAATTATAGGATCAAAGAGCACGTGAAAAGCTACTAGAGGGGGGTGAATGGTAGATTAAAACTTTTTCAGCAGAAGCAATAAAAACCCTTTGGTAGAAAATCAATCTAATAAGAAATCGTGTGTGTGATTAATATAAACATGATCAATCATGACAAAACCAGTATAGATTGTAGAGAATCAAGTCACAAAGACGTCACAACAAGAATCATGAAATCCGTCGAGAGAAACTCAAGTTATGATCGAAAGATTGAACAAAGGTCAATCTGTCCTACCCGAGAAAAACAGTTCTGGAACACTGCAAAGAAACTCGTGTAGATAAGAAACCACAAATCCAATGACAGTGAAATTTTCAAAGATGATAGAGAATCAAGTTTTGAAGACAATCCAAAAAGAATCATGTCAATCGGATCTGTAAAACTGAAGTTATGATAAAACCACACAAGAAAGTTCGTGCTGTGCAGAAACTCAACGAGAAAGACTTGAAGAAAACAAGTCCGATGAACAAGGCACAAAAGTTCCTTTTAGCTACGAATTTTATTCAATATAACACAAGAGGAACAGCCCAAAAGTTGTCTACCTTGAGATCTAGCCTCCCTTGCTTATATGATCCCATCACCAGCCATGTCTTGAACTCAAGCAATACCTGCACATGAATAAACAACTAATACTTCCAAGCACAAGTCCTCGACTTGACTCTCGTTAGTTTCGATAACCACAACACCTTACGTGAGAACCTCACATAAGTATGTTGCAAACCTTAGCAAAAAGATAGCAACCATAATCATAAAAACACACCAAAAACTTAGTAAAAGGAAACTAAGCAAACTTTTCATAATCCAAAAAGCAAGTTCGAAACATTACAAATTAAAAGCAGAACAACTGCGATCAAGCTCCGAACCATGCCAAAGCTAACCGAACCTTGAACTAGAGCTTACCAAAACTAACAGGATCTAGCGCTGGAACATATCAAAGCTAGCAGAACCTAGCACCGGAGCTAACCAAAGCTAGTTGGACCTAGCACCGGAGCTTACCAAAGCTAGTCGGACCTAGACAAAGAAGTCGGACCTAGCCAAAGCAAGTCGGACCTTACGTCGGACCTTGCCGGAGCTACCCAAAACAAGACGGACCTATCGTCGGACCTTGTTAAAAAGGTTTTTCTGTAGTATTCAAAACTTTTATCGTCATGGACAATGTATTAAGCACACGCCAATATATTCAACACACATAGGTCTCACAGAGGTTGTAACATAAGGGGGGAGTGGTCAGAGATTGACGTAGAGAGTAGGCATAGCATCGAAGAATCATATAGTTCTTTCCAAGTTTGTGTTACAAAGGCCAGATCTATCCTCGTCATTGTTGGTGACTGTCGTTCGTTGCACCAAGTGAACTGTCTCCCCATTAAAGGAATTTCAAGGACTTCCATGTGGTTAAGAGTCCGTCTGAATCTTAACATGAGCCTTCTATTCAGCCGAGCATTGTTCTTGTCCCGATCTCTGTAGATGAGATTGAAGTCCCCCATTACCAGTCATGCCGATTTCGCTCTCTGCTTGAGCGTTTTGAGCTCAGACATGAAAAGTCTTTTCCCTAACTCCTGCTGAGGCCCATACACTCCCGTTATTGTCCAGCTAGTGGCAGACCTTGTATCTGAAATGGTTGCTGATAAAGTGAAGTTTGTTACGTGGGTGTCTGATTGTTGGATGCGCTGCTGTGAGTGTGCAGCGAGAAGAATGCTGCCTCTGGTCCCCTGCGCCGGGAGGATGCAGAACTGATCGTCATAATCTGGGCCTAGGATGTTTCTGATCTCAAGCTGTGAAATGGTGGCTAATTTTGTTTCTTGTATATATGCAGATCTGGTGTGGTTTGTTCTGCTGGATCAAGACCTTGACTTCATGTTGGCGCGCTAGATTATTGAGTCCACGCACATTCCAAGTCATAAAAGTATAGCTGCGTATGAGTTCATTCATCATGACACCTTGCTGGACAACATGATGAACGATTACTATATAATCCATAAGCGGCGCCTAGGTTACAAAGTGCTTTGGAGCTGTGAGAGATGTTCAAGAGGCCTGTGTGTGCATCATGGTACTGGCCCTCTTGTTATTTCTCTAATTAGTTTGTTTATACAGACCGATGAAATGGTTGCCTTACTCTGTTCATTCGTGCAGGATACGTGCCCCCCAAGCGGTATGCTAAGGCGCATCACTGTGTTTCATGTGCCATCCATGCTCACATTGTTCGTGTTCGCTCTCGGGAGAACGGAAGCAACCGTGAGCCTCCGCAACGCTTCAGACGTAGGGTATAATTCTATGCACATGCTTCTCTTTATTATTGAGTCTTGTTCATTACTTGAGAATAATCCAACCAGGACCAATGTTTTATTTCAACTACTTGATGTCAGTGTTACACTGTTCCCTTTGCATGTTTGGGCTCATGAGTTCTACATATCAAAATGTCTAGTGGATCTCTTAGATTTCTTTTTAGGGGTAATAACATATGCCTATATATTACATAACGCTTTTGATTCCAGGTATATGGTAGTGTATGGAGTTCTTATTCTTCTCACGTTGGTGCAGTACTTCTGCGCAGCTGGTTCACCCCTGGGTAATGTTAGAAAATAGTATCGCGTACCGAGTTAAAGCCGAACGAACCATTGTAGATCTGACGGCGAACAACTGTTGCAGACGTTGGTGACAACGGAGCGCTTACCAAAAACCTTATTCGCCATCTCCCGGTGCAGGATGGCAAGAGCCAGTGGTTCCAGCTCTCCCGATCGTCGGTGCACACCGGCGGTCGGGATGGAATAGACTAGAAGGCAGCGTAAGGAACACGCACGTGGGAAAATGATCTGATCGTGGGATGATCTGCCGTACCGCATATGCCCGTATTTATAGAGTCCCACGGAGGCAGTTCGTATGCGATCCGGAGGATCCGGATCTGAACTGACTTCGCAGTCGTAGACACATCCGTCTCCAACGACTTGGACTCTGTCTCGGAAGACTCAAAAATTCGGAAGCCCAAAACCCAATTTAATTTTCTGCAAAAATATAAAATTTGGGCTCGGCTCGAGGCTCGAATTCACACGAACACACGCGCGCGCGGCAGGGCAGGGCGAGGCCAGGTTAGGCGAGCGAGCGAGGAGGAGGAGGAGGAGCGCGCGTGGGCCACCGCTCCCTTCCTCTCTTCTCTCTCACTCAAGAAGTGGAAGAGCAATCTCCCTTATATGTAGGGGTTGCTCCACTTCCACTTCCCATGTGGGACTAAATATTTAGCACCACCCTCTCTTGCACTAATGGGCCTTTGAGATTTATTGGGAATTAATTCTAAATATTAGATGGGCCTAGCCCATTTATTCCAACAATCCCCGACCAGATCTCAAAGCCATTAGGAAAGAGGTCATTCTCGTTCCTTGTTCGATATACTAGTGTTTCAGCAGAGACTGTTAAGTTTAACTTCTGCCTAGGTCCTCAAGTTTCATCACGTCACAACTTGAACAATGGACTATGCCTTGAATTGCAAGTTTTGTGTGAACTGACTTCACCCAAAGACCATTACTAGTACTTGATTACCAGTAGTCTACCCCGCGGGTGGAGCATATGCGTCGTACTCCCTGGTCTTTTCATGAGCTTTCCAGAGATCACCCAAATCTCACAGACTACGACGTTAGACAGGCGAAGCTCATATACGTGTGTTTCCTTCAAGACTGCCCTGTAGGATGACATCTTTGTCACACATAGCCAACAGAAACCTATTAAGGCAAATCGCCAACCTGCCTTACAGTTTGAGAGTACAAGTGTGCATCTTCACATAGAGAGGGTATAAAAGAAGTACTCTCCTCGGTGAACCAATAGCTTGTTTTCCCATGTCCTAATTCACGAGATCTCCGAGCACATAGGATGCATTACTACTATAGTGTCACATCAATGGGTCTCAAACCCATCTCCCTCGATGCACTTTCTATCACATTACGTGATGGACCCTTCGTAAAGGGATCTGCTAGGTTTTTATCTATTTGTATGTGTGAAACAGTAATAACTCCGGAGTTTCTCATTTTCCTAACAGATATTAAACGTCTCTTGAGTTGTCTTGATGATTTTGCATTATCCTTCAAACTGGTCAATTTGAAAATCACCGTCTCATTGTCACAGTTCATAAGAATTGTCGTCAATGGTTTCTCAACTATAGGCAAATCTATCAAGAGCTCTCGCAGCTATTCTGCATCTGCAGTTGATGTCTCTAAAGCAGTGAGTTCTGCTTCCATCGCTGACCTCGTCAAAATGGTTTGTTTGCAAGACCTCCATGATATAGTGCCACCCGCTAGAGTGAACACATATCCACTCGTGGCATAGAGTTCATCAACATCAGAGATCCAGTTCGAATCACTATAACTCTCAGGCACGGGCGGATGCCCAATATAGTGAATTACATAACTCATTGTACCTCTCAAGTAGCACATAACCCTTTCAAGTGCATGCTAATGATCTATACCCTGGTTTGACATGAACTTTCTCAGTTTGCTCACAACAAATGAGATATAAGGATGGGTTGCACTCGCTAAGTACATGAGTGAACCGATCATCTGAGAATATTTAAGTTGATCTCTTGACTCTTTCTTGTTCTTTCTGAGTATCACACTAGGATCATAAGGCGTTGGAGAAATCTTACTATCCATAAAGCCGAACCGACTCAAGATTTTCTCAACATAGTGGGATTGACTTAAAGTAATCTCACTCTCCTCCTTATTCAGCTTAATGTTTAGAATAAAATTAGCTTCTCCCAGATCTTTCATATCAAAACACTTTGATAGAAAAGACTTGACCTCAGAAATTATATCAATACTTGTACCAAAAATGAGTATATCATCCACATACAAGCATAATATAAAGCTATCACCCCCACCATGGCGATAGTACACACAGATCAACCTCATTTATAACAAAGCCCATAGACATCAAAGTACTGTTGAACTTCTCATGCCATTGCTTAGGTGCTTGTTTCAGGCCATACAGGGATTTCAACAATTTGCACACCTTTGTCTCTTCACCTTTTACTACAAACCCATCAGGTTGTTCCATATAAATCTCCTCTTCCAACTCTCTATTCAAGAAAGTTGTCTTTACATCCATTTGATGGATGATTAGACCATAAGAGGCAGCCAAATAAAGTAGTACACGAATTGTCGTCATTCTGGCGACAGGTGAATAGGTATCAAAATAGTCTTCACCTTCCTTTTGAGTATAACCCTTTGCAAGTAGCCTTGCCTGGTACTTTTCAATAGTACTGTCAGGCCTGAGCTTCTTCTTGAACACCCACTTGAAGCCAACTAGTTTGCACTTGTACGACCATTCAGTTAACTCCCAGGTTCCGTTGGAAAGAATTGAGTCCATCTCACTATGAACTGCTTCTTTCCAGTCATCCGCATCAGGCGATGCATATGCCTCTGCTATGAATCTAGGAGTATTGTCCACAAGGTACACAATGAAATCGTCACCGAAGGATTTTGTAGTCCATGATCTCTTACTCGACTAAGTTATTTCATTGTGTTCCTCCTCTGGGACACTCTCAAATGGTGTATCAAGAAACTCGCTAGTTGTGGTGGATTCAGGACAAATTTCAGAAGAGATCCTAACAGTGTTATGCATATCTTTCATTGGAAAAATATTCTAAAAAAATGTTGCATCATGAGATTCCATGATAGTATCAACATGCATATCAGGTACCTCAGATTTAACTACTAAAAATCTATATGCGATGCTCCGATGAGCATAGCCTAGAAAGACACAATCCACTGTCTTTGGTCCCAGCTTGCATTTCTTGGTAATTGGAACATTGACCTTTGCCGAACGTCCCCAAGTATGCAAGTATGAAAGTGGTGGTTTTCTCCCAACCCACTCCTCATAAGGGGTTTTCTCTTTATTCTTGTTTGGAACGCGGCTTAGGACATGACATAAAGTCAATAGAGCCTCCCCCTACCATGCCTTAGATAAACTGGACATGTCTAACATGACATTCACCAAGTCACACAATGTGCGGTTTTTCCTCTCGGCTATCCCGTTTGATTGGGGTGAATAGGGAAGCGTCCTCTCATGTATAATACCATGTTCCGCACAAAAATCATCAAATATTTTGGGAAAATACTCACCACCATGATCTGACCTAAGACATTTGATCTTTCTCTCTAATTGAGTTTCTACTTCAAATTTATAGATTTTCAAGTAGTCTAAAGCTTCATCTTTAGTTTGCAACAAGTGAACATAGCAGAATCTAGTAGAATCGTCTATTAATGTCATAAAATATTTCTTTCCACCTTTTGTCAACACACCATTCATCTCACATAGATCAGAATATATGAGTTCTAATGGTGCTAAGTTTCTCTCCTCGGCTGCCTTGTGAGGCTTTTGAGGTTGCTTTGACTGCACCCAACTATGACACCTAGAACCTTTGACAATGGTGGATTTCGGAATTAATTTGAGACTAGATAGCCGATTCATTAAATCGAAATTAACGTGATATAAACGAGAATGCCAAACACTTGCATCTTCATTAATACCACCACAAATATGGTTTACTGACTTATTATTAAACTCCAAAAGAGAAAAGCAGAACAGGCCTCCGCATTCATAGCGTTTACCAATAAATTGTCTATGCCTGGACACAACTATTTTATTAGACTCTAAAACTACTTTAAACCCATCTCTGCATAGAAGGGTACCACTAAGAAGTTTCTTGTTCATAGTAGGGACATGCTGCACGTTCTTTAGCTGGACAATCTGTCTCGAAGTGAACTTCAGATCGATCGTGCCAACACCACGAACAAAAGCATGTGACCCATTCCCCATTAAGATAGCAGAATCCCGGATGAACTGGTAAGAAGTAAACATAGACATGTCAGAACATATATGAACATTAGCATCCATATCAAACCACCAAAATGATGTTTGAGAAACAGAAAGAACAGTAAAAGAATTACTATACCCATCTGCATTGCTAGACGTCACTATGTTGACATTTTTTCCCTCTGCGGTCTGCCCTCTCAGGACAGTCCTTGGAAAAATGTCACTGCTCCCCATAGGTGTAGCAGCAACCATCATTGGATTTGTTTGACTTCTTCTTCTTCTTGAAAGCAGTAGTTTTGTTTGGCTTGAATTGAGACTTGTTCCCTTTGTTCTTAACATTGGTTTTCTGCACCATATTAGCATTGGCGCTAGATTGACCCTCACCTCCTTTCTTAGTAGCGTCCTTAGCCCGAGCCTTCTCCTCAACATCAAGAGATGCTATCAGGTTTTCAACTGATATTTCCTGTCTCTTGTGTTTGAGAGCTGTGTCGAAGTTCCTCCATGAAGGAGGTAACTTTGCAATAATGGACCCAGCCACAAACTTGTCGGGTAAAGGACACTTAAGGAGATTGAGCTCTCTTGCAAGGCACTGTATTTTATGAGCTTGTTCAACTACGGGACGGTTGTTAACCATCTTGTAGTCATGAAAATTCTCCATGATATACAGTTCACCACCTGCATCGGTTGCACCATACTTAGTGTTAAGTGCATACCAGAGCTCCTTCCCATCTGTGACTGTCAGATAGAAATCACAGAGTTTGTTGTCAAGAACACTTAAGATACATCCTCTCAGGGCAGAATTGGCTTCCTCGAACTTCATCTGTTCTTCAGTAGACAAAGGACCCGAGAGCCAAGTTTGATGGGGCAGCTCACAACTTGAGGCTCCCACAAATCAATACAATGAGGAGCACACGAAGCTCAACTCACACAAGTCACACAACACAACACAATGTGCAAGAGATCAAACCGAGAGCCAAAGCACGATGATCTTCCTTTACTCTCCTCCCCAAACCCTAATCTCTTCAAGATTTGCTCTTAGGGGGTTAGTAGGACAAGTAGAAGGCTTCGGAAGGCTCTAGGATGCTTGTGGGGGCGCTAGGGTTCTGGTATTTTTTTAAATGAGCCCGGGGGTCCCCTTTTTATAGAGGTCCTGAGCCCCTTTTGCTTACATCAGCAAAGGGGTGGACTAGTCCGGCCTTAGACCACGGACTAGTCCGGCCCTATGCGACCACTGACCCCATTATTAGTTTCTCACAACTGCCACACTGAGCAAAGATCATCATGCTACCTGCCAAATTTCCAAATTCAAACGGTCACTAGACACCGGACTAGTCCGGTCAACAACTGACTAGTCCGAAGTGGAACAGAACCACTTGGTCCGTCCCAAAACAGACTCTTCTGGGTTGGTCCGGACTAGTCCGACCATAGGGGCGGACAAGTCCGACCTCCTAGGGTTTTCTCTCGGTTCGTCACACTAAGTCCCAAACAGACAAGTCAGAGCCCAAAAGGACAAGTCCGAACTACTCCAGAGAGCTTTGGTCCGTCCAAAAACAGACAAGTCCATACTTCTCGGACTGAGCTCCAAAATAACTCGGGAACACTCCAGAGACATTTGGTCCGTCCAAAAACAGACTTGTCTGCCATGGCCGGACTAGTCCGGCCTCTTAGGATTTTTCTCATTTTAGGCTTCTCACTTAGGTTTTTCTCTAAACCACCACTTTGAGCCCCTTGGTATGATCTCAATGCACATGATACAACTACCCTCTCACATGATACAGCTCATATAAGCTCAATACCATAGAAACCCTAATTTCTACGCTTGAGTCTTTGATGTCTGTTTTCTCCTTTTCCTTTTTGAGGGTTTCCATCTCATTTCAATCCGTGTACCTGTGCTTAAGATCAACTTAGCTCATTGGCCTCTTAATTGTCGTTATCAATCATCCAAGACCCACGAGGATGCCTAGATGCACTTTCAATCTCCCTCTTTTTGGTGAATTGATGACAACACATTAAGACTTCAACACCAAGGATAATAATTTGTTTTCATAACATGTATTTGTATGAGTGACTCCCCCTCCATGTATGCATCATGAGTAAAGAGATTGAGAGAGTTCTCATACATATACATGTTATGGTGGGGTGCCTAAGTGATGTGTTCATACAGTGTGATAAGACAATGATTATGCAAAATAAACATTAAAATGAGGCAACACGTCACAAATTTAGGCAAGACACATGAATACATAGATTAAATCTTACAATAAAACTTGAAATGAGGTTTAACACATAAGTCCAACATAGATCAATACACTCATACATCAACATCAATCTATTTTATCTCTCCCCCTTCATCTCTCCCCCTATGTCTCTCCCTCTAGATCTAAGAGCCCATCAAGCTATCTCCTCGCTATCTCCCCCCCTTTGGCATCAAGACACCAAAAAGGAAAAGAAGAGAGGAAGAGCCCTCAGGACTACTCATCATCATAGTCGGAGTCATCATTGTCGCCTTGGGGCTCGTTGTCACTTTCTGTGGCCTCCGGATCCTCGGTCGGGGCCGCGGTGGAAGTTCCAGCTTCTCCAAATTCAGCGAGCTCTTCAGTAGTGAACTCGGGAAAGGAATTGAGCTCACCATTGCTCTCCTCGACAGGGGACATAGGGATGTCCAGCTTGTCGCACATCGCTTTGAGATACTTTTCATTGCGATGCTCCATGCGACATTGCCGAATTTCCGTCCTCCGGCACGAAGAAAAGAGAGCTTTGAAGCACTTGAAGAAGCCGCTTCCGCATTGTGTCGAAGGCGGAGGTGGTGGAGGATATGGCACGAAGCGAGAGGAAGAAGTGGCAGGATCCGCATTCTTCCTCCGAGAGGCAGTTGGCTCCGGAGGAGGGAGTTGTGGTCGAAGCCTTCGGTGAATGATATCTTTCTTGAATGTGAGCCCGGAGATCTTCTCGATCATGTACATAATGTACGGAGCGTATCCACATGATCGGTTGGGGGTGTGAGAGATGTTGAAGATGTCATCAAAGATATATTCCACCACATTGAAGCGGACATCTCCATCAATGAGGACCATTAATTGCCTCAAATTGCCTTGGATGATCCCCGCATCTCCATTCTTGGGGGCAATTGTCTTTTTGAGGACCCGGTTGAGCACACTATAGAATGGCTTGATATTTCTGATGTGCCCGGCCTCATACTGTCCATGGCTTGGATACATATACTCCAATGTATCCCAATCAACTGGCTTCAGATTGGAAATGATGATCTCATTATCTAGTTGATCCTCCAAGTCAAGCAACTGAGCAAAATCCCAAAAGGTGGTAGAGTACTGCTCTCCATGGGTCATCCAGGTGATCCTCTTGTCCCCATCGGTGTGGAAGTAAAGGGTGGAGTAGAACTGAGTGATGACCTCCACATTCCAGTCATACTAGAAAGCCATAAGCTTCTTCAGACCATGCCTCTCGACAGCCTCAATCACAACATTGAAGGCTTGATGATCTTTTTGGGCCATGTAATCCCAGTCGATCCATTGAGCATATGTGACAGGAGTTTGCTTGGTCATATAGACCGTCCTGTAGTAGGCACAGTGGAAGTCACACCAGAACCGGGGATCCACTGTGCTCTTGTCACGCTGATAAACATTTATCTTCCTCAACTTGCATGCCTTCTCAGCCCCCTTGCCCTTGAAGATGTTGACATCAAAAGTAGCTGCACGGTTTGGGTTCCGTGCTGGAGAGGACATCCTCAAGGGGCCAATGGGTTGTGGGGCACCCTTCTTCAGTTTGCTTGCTGCCTTCTTGGCCACAGTCACCCTCTTCTTGGGTGCAGCATCAACAGGGGCCTTGCCCTTATCTTTGGAGGATCTTGCCCCCTGGGACATGGCTTGCTCACCCAAGGTCACAAGCCTCTTCCTCTTTGGGGCAGCCTCGGCAACTGCGGAGTTGTGCTCCTCACGCTGCTTCTTCTTTGCCCTCTTACAGGCAAAATACGCAGCAGCCATCTCTTGATCCTCTCTTTGTTTCCGGCGAAAGAGATCCTGCTTCTTCGCTTCGGTCTCAAAGTCGGAGGGAGTAACGTACTTACTGTCCGACATGATTGCTGACAAGAGAAGCACGGAAAGTGGATAAGTTCAGAGAGTCAAGATAAATTGGGGCAATTCACAAAATCAACCTAGGTTAGGGTTTCCACTGTGTAACCCGGACTTGTCCGCCCAGGGGCTGGACTAGTCCGCACTAGGTCGAACTTGTCCGCCTTGTGGCCGGACTAGTCCGGTTCACACAACAAGAACCCTAATCTAGGGAAATTTTGCAAAAACTACGGATCCTACCAAAAAAATGGAGCTACATGATCACATTGATGTGTACAACAACATTTGTGGAGAAGATTTGATCAATGGACCCAAAAGAATTGAGTTTCAAGGATTTTGGAGTTAGGTCAAGAGTACCTCTTCAAGTCTTTGATTTGTTGAAATGTGGAAGAGGAAAGGGTCTCCGATGCTTGGGGAAAAGTTCCTAAGCACCTTGGGGCTTCAATCCACCGATTGGAATCGAGATTTGGTGGATGGGCTAAAAAATCGCCGTTGGGGAGGCGGTTTTCGAGCATTTTTGGAGATAGAGTGTTTGAAACGAAGTGGAGAGGTCGAGGGCACCCTGGGGAGGTTAAGTACCCAAGGGCCGGACTAGTCCTGTCAGGGACCCGGACTTGTCCAGCATCCGGACTGGGTCCAGACAACTCATACCACTGGACTAGTCCGGTATAGGGAGCAGACTAGTTCGGTCCCAAGACTTAAAACTCCTATATATTGAGTTTTGAGTGGAGATTTGATCCTTTTGGACTATATTTCACAAAAGATCTCTGTAAATATGGTCAGTAAGCAATCAACAATCAAACTATGACCATGATTCACAAGGATTCAATAATTTCAAAATAATTTGTGGGATAATTGAGGAGGATGAGTTTTTCGCAAGCATGCATGAATTTTGAATATTGCAATCAGATGTGCAAGACTTAAGCCACATTTCGAGAATCCAAGATATTTAGCTCACTCCTAAGTTCACAAAATCTTTTCTCATCTAGGGGCTTGGTAAAGATATCGACCAATTGTTTAACAGTTCTCACATGGGAAATTGCAATGTCTCCTTTGATGGAGTGATCTCTCAAGAAGTGGTGGCGTATATCGATGTGCTTGGTCCTTGAGTGTTCAACTGGATTGTGAGCTATTTTGATGGCACTCTCATTGTTACAGAGGAGAGGAATATGGCACAAGTTTATGCCATAGTCCCTAAGAGTTTGTCGCATCCAAAGAAGTTGTGCACAACAACTTCCGGCGGCGACATACTCCGCTTCGGCTGTGGAAAGTGCAATGGAGTTTTGTTTCTTTGAGGACCATGACACTAGAGATCTACCAAGGAATTGGCAAGTTCCCGATGTACTCTTCCTATCAACTTTGCACCCCGCATAGTCCGCATCGGAATATCCAATGAGGTTAAACTTAGAGCCTTTGGGGTACCAAAGTCCTAGGCTTGGTGTGTGAACCAAATATCTATGAATTCTCTTAACGGCGGTCAAATGACACACCTTTGGAGCAGCTTGAAATCTAGCACACATACACACACTAATCATGATATCCGGCCTAGATGCACATAAGTATAAAAATGAGCCTATCATAGAACGATATACCTTTTGGTCTACACTTGGACCATCTTCATTGAGATCGAGATGCCCATTGGTTGCCATAGGAGTCTTGATGGGTTTGGCCTTGTCCATGTCAAACTTCATGAGTATATCTTGTGTGTACTTGGTTTGACTAATGAATGTGCCTTCCTTGAGTTGCTTCACTTGAAAACCTAGAAAGAACTTCAACTCCCCCATCATGGAAATCTCGAATCTTTCCGTCGTTATCTTGGAAAACTCATCACAAAAGGCTTTGTTAGTAGAACCAAATATAATGTCTTCGACATATATTTGGCAAACAAACAAATCATCATTAAAATTCTTAGTGAATAGACTATAGTCCGCCTTCCCAATTTTAAAACCACTTTGAGTTAGAAAGTCTCTAAGGCACTCATACCAAGCTCTAGGAGCTTGTTTGAGTCCATAGAGAGCCTTACGCAATTTGTACACATGGTTTGGGAATTCTTCATCTTCAAATCCAGGGGGTTACTCCACATATACTTCTTCCTTGATTGGACCATTGAGGAATGCGCTCTTGATGTCCATTTGATATAGCTTAAAATCATGGTGAGTAGCAGATGCAAGTAATATACAAATTGATTCAAGCCTAGCTACGGGAGCAAAGGTTTCTTCGAAATCCAAACCTTTGACTTGTGAGTACCCTTTGGGCACAAGTCATGCCTTGTTCCTTGTAACCACCCCGTGTTCATCTTGTTTGTTGCGGAACACCCATTTGGTCCCTACAACATTTGCATTTGGCCTCTTCACAAGCTCCCATAATTTATTTTTCTCGAAGTTGTTGAGCTCTTCTTGCATGGCCATCACCCAATCCGGATATCGTAGTGCTTCTTCAACCTTGTGGGGCTCCAAGGAAGAAACAAAAGAGTAATGTTCACAAAAATTTGCAACACGAGATCGAGTAGTTACCCCCTTGGAGATGTCTCCAAGTATATTGTCAACGAGATGGTCCCGTTGGAAACTTTGATGCACTCTTGGGTGAGGTGCTTGAGGTCTTGATTCATCATCTTGGTCTTCCTCATTCTCATTGTCTCCCCCTTGATTGATGCCTTCATTTTCATCTTCTTGAAGCGCATCTTGGGAAGGTTGATCTTGATCATTTGAGGAAGAGCTTGCTTGATGTATAGGATGGTTACTTGTGACTTGAGGTTGCTCTTGTGGTCGTATGTCTCCAAGTACCATCCTTCCTATCACCACTTGTGGAGCTTCTTCTTGATCTAGTACATGACAATCAACTTGCTCCACTTGGGAGCCATTAGTCTCATCAAACACTATGTCACGTGCTACTTCAAAAATTCTGGAGGATTTGTTAAAGATATGATAGGCGTAAGTGTTTGAGTCATAGCCAAGCAAGAAACCCTCACCGGACTTAGAAGCAAACTTCGAAGTCCTAGGCTTCTTGTTAAGAATGTAGCATTTGCTCCCAAAAACATGAAAGTAAGAGATGTTGAGTTTGTTACCGGTCAGGAGCTCATATGATGTCTTTTTAAGTATGAGGTGAAGGTACAACTGGTTTATGGCATGGCAAGCGGTGTTGACCGCTTCCGTCCAAAACCAGTCTGACGCCTTGTACTCATCAAGAGTGGTTCTTGACATCTCAATTAGATTCCTATTCTTCCCCTCGGCCACCCCATTATGTTGAGGGGAGTAGGGGGTTGAGAACTCATTCTTGATGCCTTCTTCATCCAAAAATTCTTCAACTTGGGTGTTCTTGAATTCGGTGCCATTGTCACTCCTAATGGTCTTGATACTCAAGGAGAACTCATTTTGAGCTCTCTTCAAGTATCTCTTGAGGACACCTTGAGTCCCGCTCTTGTCATGCAAAAAGAACATCCAAGTCAAACGTGAAAAATCATCAACAATAACAAGACCATATTTATTACCACCAATACTAATGTAGACGATTGGACCGAAGAGATCCATGTGCAGAAGCTCCAATGGTCTTGATGTTGTGATAATGTTCTTGGATGGATGTGGTGCTCCAACTTACTTTCCAGCTTGGCATGCGCTACATGGCCTATCCTTTTCAAACACAACATTCTTTAAACCACGGATGTGCTCGCCCTTAAGGAGTTTTTGCAAATTCCTCATTCCAACATGGGCTAGCCTCCTATGCCAAAGCCATCCCATGTTAGTTTTCGCAATTAAGCATGTATCAAGTTGGGCTTTATCTGCGGAGAAATCCACAAGATAGAGCTTTCCCTTGAGTACACCCTTAAAGGCAATTGAGTCATTGCTTCTCCTTGTGACGGTCACACCCTCATTAGTGAATAAACAATTATAACTTTTGTCACATAGTTGTGATATGGACAAGAGGTTATAATCAAGTGAATCAACATGTAAGACATTTGAAAGAGTATGATTAGAGGATATAGAAATTTTACCTGTGCCATGGATTTTTCCTTGGCTATTGTCCCCAAAATAGATTCCTTCACTTGGATCTTCATTAAGCTCGTACTCCACAAACATCTTCCTCTCTCCGGTCATATGATTTGTGCATCCACTATCAAGGACCCACTTGGTTCCACCGGAGGAGTATGCCTACAAGAAAGATTTAAGCCTTGGCTTTAGGTACCCAAACGGTGTTGGGTCCTTTGATGTTAGTCAAGAGGTACTTGGGCACCCACACACAAGGTTTGGGACTCTTGCGGTGTGGCCAAACATACCTAGCATATGCCTTTCCAAACATGTTCCTTAAGAAAACATATGAAGCATCAAAATCATGGAACAATGGATGCGGTTCTTTCTTAGGCATTTTAGGTGTAGTAGCAATGTTCTTTCCCTTAGTGTTGTATGAGCCTCCTTTGACAAAGACAATCAAGTCTTTGCCATTCTTGGGAGTTTTGGCATTTTGCCTCATCCCCCTATAATAACCAAGACCATCCTTGACAAGAGGATGTCTTATGTTGGTAAATGCACTACGTGTATATGCCACCTTCTCCTTGTCAAAAATGCCACCCTTGGGTGCTTGATTGGTTTGTGCCAACTTTAGCTCATCTTTAAGTTTTATTATTAAGTTTGAGCATTTACAAGGCTGAGATGCTTCGGATAATATTTGTGGAAGGTGAGCTTGTAGAGGAAGAAGGTGCATTGACCTTGAGAGACTTCACTTGCGTCTCAAGGATCTTGTTAGCTTGTGTCAAACTAACAAGTTCATCCTTGAGCACAATTGTAGTGTTCTCAAGGTTTGATCAAGTTTCCTTGCTCAAAGCGAGTTCACGCTCAAGTGCCTTGCTTCTTTCTCTTTCAAGCTCCAAGAGCTCCTCAACCTCTTGACATCTCTCCTTTTGATGGATGAGCATGTCCTCTTGACGGTTGATGAGTTCTTCCTTCTCAAATATCTCTTCCATTAACAATCTCAATCTCTTCAAGGTGCTTTTGCTCATGTCTTTAAGCATGTATTCATTTTCACTACTACTATCAAAGTCATCATGAGAAGAAATTGAAGAAGAGGATTTAGATTTAACCTTCTTTCTTCCCTCCTTGGCCATTAGACATGTCGGTCTTGAGATTTCCAAGTTTGGGAAGAGCTTGTTCTCCATTGTTGTCTTCTTCATAGCAATAGTTGCTACTTTCTCATCTTCATCAGAGGAGGATTCCTCATTTGAATCCCACTCCTTCCCAAGGTGGGCATGTCTGGATTGCTTCTTCTTCTTGAAGTACTTCTTCTCTTTGGACTTGCCCTCCTTCTTCTTCTTGTTTTCTTCATGTGGACAATCCACAATGATGTGGTCATATTCTCCACAATTGTAGCAAGCCGTTTTTGATCTTGTCTTGGGCTTGTCTTGGCTTCTTCTATAATTTTGGTAGCTCCCCCTCCTCCTTCTAAACATCCTCTTAAAGTTGTTGATGAAGAGAGCTTCTTCTTCATCAGTGTCGGGACTCTCTTCATCACTTTCTCCCTTTTCATGTGATCTTGAGGACGTTGCTTTTAATGCAACATCCCTTTTCTTGGAGGAGGAAAGCCTTTGTAGATCGTTGTAGAACATCGCTTCTTTCTCCATCATCTCATGGTTGATGATTCTCCCTAGCACTTCTTCGGGAGTCATCTTGTGGAAACTCGGACTTTCACGAATTAGTGAGCAAAGAGTGACGTTTCGAGGCATGAATGCTCGAATCATCCTCTTTACTACCTCGTGGTCGGTCCACCAGGTGCTTCCATATGACCGACTCTTGTTGATGAGAGTCTTGAGGCAGTCATACATGTCTTGCGTAGATTCACCCTCCATGATGGTAAATCTCCCAAGCTCTCTTCGATCATCTCGATCTTTGCTTCCCTTATGACGCGGTTGCCTTCGTGCGCCGTCTTGAGGGTATCCCAAATCTCCTTGGCAACCTCCAACCCTTCAATGCGGTTGAACTCCTCACGAGTCAATGAGGAGGTAATCACTCCAACGGCTTGAGCATTGCAATGTAGAAGGACGGCTAGCTCCGGAGTGATGTCTTCCTCATTCTTGGGAAGATGAACACCTGTCATCACAATTTGCCACAAGCTAGGGTTTAAGGAAATTAGGTGCATCTTCATATTATGCTTCCACATAGAATAATCATTTCCATCAAATTGAGGAGGTTTGCCAATGGGAATAGACAAGTAATGGAAGTTGCTCATAATTGTAAGGATACCGGGAGTAGTCTTGTGAACTACTCCCATTGTCAATGTTAACCGGGGCAATTTGCTTGATCTCCTTCTTTGGCACGTTGAGCTTGTCACGAAGCCGTGCTTTGAGCATCCGAACTTCTTTGTCGTCATTTGGATCATCTTGAAGAACATCGACGTTCTTTGTCTTGGTGTCATCGACGACCACTGAAACCTCGTTGTCACCCCTTCTGGCCATTACTTCTACGAGTTGTTAGACACTTGGGGAGAAGCCTGCTCTGATACCAATTGAAAGTCGCCTAGAGGGGGGTGAATAGGCAATAATACCTGAAATGACTTAATTAAACGAGATTAATTCTCTGTGGTCAGACTAGTCTGGTCAGGGCCGGACTAGTCCGCTCAGCATAGGGTGGAAACCCTAAAACTTGATTTCTACAAGTTGTTTGCAGAATTAAAGTTCACCAAGAATAAGAGCAATATGTAACAAACTTGTGAAGCTCATATTATGATGTTTAAACGCTTAGATTGCAAGTTCACAATTATGATCAAAGTGTAAGTCAATAAGAGCAAGGTGCACCCTAATAGCAATACTAGTGATCACAAAAAGCGAAAGACAAGTGAAACGAGATTTATCCCGTGGTTCAGCTCCACGATGAATCCTACCTCCTTGTTGAGAAGTCCACACAAGGACCGGGTCTCACTTGACCCTTCTCTCACCAAGCCACCACGATGGCCAGCTTAGTTTCCACTATATCAATGGGTAATCACCAAGTTTGATGGGGCAGCTCACAACTTGAGTCTCCCACAAATCAATACAATGAGGAGCACACGAAGCTCAACTCACACAAGCCACACAACACAACACAATGTGCAAGAGATCAAACCGAGGGCCAAAGCGCGATGATCTTTATTTACTCTCCTCCCCAAACCCTAATCTCTTAAAGATTTGCTCTTAGGAGGTTAGTAGGACGAGTAGAAGGCTTTAGAAGGCTCTAGGATGCTTTTGGCGGCGCTAGGGTTCTGGTCTTTTTTAAATGAGCCCAGGGGTCCCCTTTTTCTAGAGGTCCCGAGCCCCCTTTTGCTTACATCAGCAAAGGGGCGGACTAGTCCGGCCTTAGACCACGGACTAGTGCTGCCCTATGGGACCACTGACCCCCTGGTCAGTTCCCGACAACTGTCACACTGAGCAACGATCGTCACACTACCCGCCAAATTTCCAAATTCAAACGGTCACTAGACACCGGACTACTCCGGTCAACAACGGACTAGTCCGAATTGGAACAGAACCACTTGGTATGTCCCAAAATGGACTCTTCTAGGTTGGTCTGGACTAGTCTGGCCACAAGGGCAGACAAGTCCAGCCTCCTAGGGTTTTCTCTCGGTTCGTCACACTAAGTCCCAAATGGACAAGTCCGAGCCCAAACGAACAAGTCCGAACTACTCCAAAGAGCTTTGGTCCGTCCAAAAACGGACAAGTCTGGACTTCTCGGACTTAGCTCCAAAATCACTCGGGAACACTCCAGAGACATTTGGTCCGTCCAAAAACGGACTTGTCTGCCATGGCCGGACTAGTCCGGCCTCCTAGGATTTTTCTCATTTTAGGCTTCTCACTTAGGTTTTTCTCTAAACCACCACTTTGAGCCCCTTGGTATGATCTCAATGCACATGATACAACCACCCTCTCACATGATACGGGTCATATAAGCTCAATACCATAGAAACCCTAATTTCTACACTTGAGTCTTTGACGCCCATTTTCTCCTTTTCCTTTTTTAGGGTTTTCATCTCATTTCAATCCTTGTACCTGTGCTTAAAATAAACTTAGCTCATTAGCCTCTTAATTGTCGTCATCAATCATCCAAAACCCACGGGGATGCCTAGATGCACTTTCACATACACTACATGGAATGGACTTACCTTCGTCGTGGAGTGAACAGATCTGTTGTAAGCAAATTTTATTTGTGGTAAATGCTCCTCCTACAACTTCAAATTTGTTTTCAAGATAGCCCGCAACATAGTGGATAAAATATGATTAAGTACCTCGGTTTGTCCATCCGTTTGTGGGTGACATGTAGTTGAAAATAGCAACTTGGTTCCCAATTTATACCACAAAGTTCTCCAAAAATGACTTAAAAATTTTGCATCACAATCAGAAACAATGGTATTTGGCACACCATGTAAACGAATAATTTTGGTCATAAATAAATCAGCAATGTGTGAGGCATTATCATTCTTATGACTAGGTATAAAGTGTGCCATTTTGGAGAAACAATCAACAACTACAAAAATATTATCCCTCCCCCTCTTAGTCCTAGGCAATCCCAAAACAAAGTTCATAGAAATATCCTCCCAAGGTACACTAGGAACAGGAAGAGGCATATAAAGACCATGTGGGTTAAGGCGAGACTTAGCTTTATTGCAAGTAGTGCATCGTGATACGTAGGCTCGACATCACGCCTCATCTTTGGCCAAAAGAAGTGTGTGGACAGCACATATTCAATTTTTTTCACTCCAAAATGTCCCATCAAGCCTCCTCCATGCGCTTCCTGCAAAAGTAGTAGACGAACGGAGCTAGCTGGAACGCATAGCTTGTTAGCACGATAGAGGAGACCCTCTCGCATCACATATTTATTCCAAGTTCTTCCTTCTCTAAAATTTTCAAAAGCATCTTTGAAGTCCTAAGTAGGATATAATTATTTCATTCTTTCCAAACTAAAGATTTTATGATCAAGTTGGGACAACATGGTATAATGTCTAGATAATGCATTGGCAATGACATTTTCATTCCCTTTCTTATGCTTAATTATGTATCGAAAAGACTCTATGAACTCAATCCATTTAGCATGTCGCTTATTCAAATTGGTTTGACACTTAAGATACTTCAATGGTTCATGATCAGAATGTATGACAAACTCCTTAGACCAAAGATAATGTTGACAAGTTTGTAATACTCGCACTAAGCCATACAATTCCTTATCATAAGTAGAATAATTCAGAGAAGGACCATAAGTTTTTCACTAAAGAAAGCAACGTGTTTACCTCCTTGTATGAGAATGTCTCCAATACCAATGCCGCTTGCATCGCATTCTAGCTCAAAGGTCTTGTCAAAATCAGGATGTTGTAGCAATGGTGCTTGTGTAAGCTTCGATTTGAGAGCATCAAAAGCTTGTTGATACTGTTCGCCCCATCAAAATGTCACTCCCTTCTTCGTTAGCTCATGCAGAGGTGCTGAAATCCCGCACAAAACTGCGATAAAAACCTGCAAGACCAAGAAAACTACGAACCTGCGTGACGGTTGTTGGGGCTGTCAGCTAGTGATTGCTTCAATTTTTGCCTCATCCATCTCAATTCCCTGCGAGGAAACGACATAGACAAGAAACGAGACTTGATTGATGCAAAAGACGCACTTTTTGAGGTAACCAAACAAACGTGCATCTCTTAAAAATGTAAAAAAAAGCACGTAAATGATCAAGATGTCCATCATATGACTTGCTGTAAATGAGGATACCATCAAAGTAAACCACCACAAATTGCCCAATGAAAGCATGTAAAACCTCGTTCATTAATCGCATAAAGGTGTTGGGTGCATTAGTTAAACCAAAAGGCACGACTAACCACTCCTAAAGTCCAAACTTGATTTTAAATGCAGTTTTCCATTCATCTCCTAGTGCCATTATAATTTGGTGGTAACCACTACGCAAGTCAATTTTTGTGAAGATGATAGCACCACTCAATTCATCAAGCATGTCATCTAAGCAAGGAATAGGATAACGATATTGAATGGTGATGTTATTAATCGCTCGACAATCAACACACATGCGCCAACTACCATCTTTCTTAAGAACCAAAAGAACAGGAATGGAACAAGGGCTAAGGCTTTCACGAATGTACCCACGGTCCAAAAGATCTTGGACTTGTCACTGAATTTCCTTAGTTTCCTCTGGATTCGCCCTATATGTTGCACGATTTGGCAAGCTTGCTCCTAGAATCAAATTGATCTTTTGTTCAATGCCTCTCATGGGTGGTAAACCAGGGGTATCTCAGAGAGAAACACATCCTCAAACTCCTACAAAAGGTTAGCAACAGCAGGCGGCAATGCAATAGACAATTCATGAAGTGGAAACATGGCTTCTTTGCATACTAAAGCATAGCACATCCCCTTAGCATCGAATAAATCAGCAAGTTCAGATTTATTTACAAGCAACGATGGTGATTTTAACTTAATGACTTGCTGTTTTTCAGATTCTAGTTTTGTTGCTTTGCCATCACGAATTTTACTCTTCTCGAAATGCACAATTTCAGCAGGAGTCATGGGGAGTAAAGTGATTTTCTTTCCTTTATGCATGAGAGTATATTTATTAGTTCTACCATGATGAATATCATCCGTATCAAATTCCCAAGGACGACCCAATGAAAGAGAACAAGCATCCATAGGCACGACATCAAAACCAGCAACATCATGGTAAGAACCAATTGAAAAATGTATTCTCGCTGTTTTTGTTACCCAAACCTTACCACTGTTGTTGAACCATTGAATGTGGTATAGATGAGGGTGTGCTCTTGTTGTCAAATCAAGTTTCTTGACAACGTCCGTGTTCACCAAGTTATTGCAGCTACCTCCATCAATTATAGTGTGTACACAACAGTCCTTGACAACGAGAAACATGTGGAAGAGGTTGTGCCGTTGTAGCTTGTCATTGGCCTCCACTTTGGAGCTCAAGGCACGCTGCACAATGATGCTCCTATAGTTCTCCGTCGCCGCTGTACCAAGTACCTCTTCTTCGGTGTGTTCGTCATTTGGATTTGTAAGGTCAGTAGCAAGAGAATATTCATCCTCAACATCCGAATTACTATCATACCCATCATCATCCCGTGATATATATGCTCGTTTGCTCGGGCAATCTCTCATCATATGACCAAGTCCATGGCAGCGGTGACACTTAATGTCAGAAGTATGACTCATAGAAGGAGTGGACGACGAAGGCTTGAATGATGTCGCCTTGCTGCCCTCCGGCATGCGAGAAGGTGGAGCAGCAGGTGTAGTTCGTTGGCCGCCATTGGATGGTGTAGTCGCTGTAGGGGGGGTTCGAAGATGGTGCTGTGTTTGATGGTGTAGACGACGAACGTGGCGTGAAGTTGCTCCTCGTGTGTTGTTACTGTTGTTGTCGGCCCTGCAATTCTTTTTTTGCCAACACAGCAAGCTGAAACAATCTATTAACAGTATCATATTCCTTGTAATCAACAATGTCCTGAAGTTCACGCCTCAACCCCCTATAAAAATGAGCTATTTTATCATCAATGTCTTCTACTACCCCACAATGCAGCATACCCTTTTGTAACTCTTGATAATACTCCTCTATGGACATGTTAACTTGGTCTAAGCGCCGCAATTTTTTGCAAAGGTCCCGCTGAAAAGATGGAGGAACAAATCGAACACGCATAGCTTCCTTTAATCTATCCCATGTTGGAGGATCAGTTCTACTTTTAACAAGTTCATTCCACTATATGATAGCAAAGTCCTTAAACTCACTTGTGGCTTGACGAACTCTATGTTGTTCAGGAACAAGATGGGCATTAAATGTTTGCTCTACTGTCATCTCCCAAATAAGATAAGCCTCAACATCATAAGCACTAGAAAAAGAGGGTATAGTAAATTTCACTTTAGCAAAAGGATCATCAGGAGGATGATTATAATTATTATGATGATTATTACCTCCCATACCTCGACGATAAAGTGGTAGTCTTGGCCAATTGTTGTGATCTTCCATATCATCAAAAGCATTGTCTTCATGTCTTCCAGCGAGAGGCAACCGAGCCTCAAAAGTATTCATCCAAAGAGTAAGGTCATCAAGTTGGCGAGTCAAGTTCGTCAATGACTCCTTCGTTGATGCATTGTATTTGGTGAACATATCTGTCATGGTGTTCATCATATCACATAACTCAGCATGTTGAACACATTCGTCATCATTGTCTTCTCCTGCCATTGTTAGTAGGAAACAAAAGACAACAAAAATATGTTATCCCTATCAACTACAGTGACAATGTGAAAGGTGGAAGGAAATAATCACTCTCGCTCAAGTGTCTTACCACGCTCTAACAATTGTTCTTACTGACATAGCAGGTGGTGTGGACAGTGAGATGAACCAATGAAGTGTGGGATGATTGCAAAGGTACCTGTTATGCTCAAGAGAAAGGTGGAGCTTGGATGGCACAATATGGTGGCTAATAAGAAGAAAATCGTTAACAGGTAAACAAATTTGAATAAGTATTCAATGTAGGAAACTGTTGCTGGTCAACCAAGTGCTCTAGGGCCTAGCACAACACAAGGAAGTTGCAAGGCAAAAGGAAGACAAAATGATATAACCAACAATCACAACACAAGTAGTATAGGCCAATTGTTTTAATATGCGAGTTCTTCACTTTTTTTTGTAATATTTTTTGATATTTTTTCTTTACTCGGGAGCACAAAAATATGAAGCACACAAATTTTCAGCTCAATTGAATGTAATATGCGGCCCATAGAAAATTAAGAAGATTCTTTAAAATTCGGGCTGAAACTTTAGAGGTCGGATAGACTTCTTCCGAGGGGAATTTGTGCAATCTAATTTTCATTGAACACTAAAACCAGATGCGAAATTTTTCGTAGATCAATTTGAAAAAAAATTGCCTGATTTCGAGTTCGTATTCGAATGTTATGGCTGTTTTAAGGTACACTGTCGGAGTTACAATTTTTGGATGTTGATTCCAACTTGGTTTTGAACAGAACTTGCAATCGGATATGAAAACGACCGGGAATTTGCACAACAACTAATGGGGTAGTGTGTGATAATTCGAGGATGAGTGGCACAAAGGTTTGTCACCTAATCTAGGGCTGGCGAT